>VDFB02369708.1:0-27772 GCA_007258455.2 Sequoia sempervirens | reverse complement strand
GGTCTGGTTTAATTATAAGTTTTGGCATAAGAAATGAGGTAAAATGTACATCACATAGAAGGGTCACACAAACATGCACTCATATGTGTCCATTTGGTTTGTATAAAGTGTGAAAATTAAATTGCTACAAAATTGGGTTCAAATGAGGGGATTAGTAATATCATAAAGTCATATGGGAGCCCAATGGGTCTTCACAAGCTAAAATGAGCAAAAGTAGGGAAAACTGACAATGTAATTGTTCTAGCTGAGCTGCATGTGCTACCTAGGCTCCCTATACTCAATTTAGGGAAATTTGGGTATTTAATCTGATACTATCAACATTGTGACATGCACTCGAAACTGGAATGTGACTTGCTTTCAACATTGGCTTAAGTACATATCAAATAATGACCACCTCTATTAGATACATGGCTAAATCCATATTTAGACCAGACGTCATTAATTGAAGGGCATACAACTACTTATCCATCATGATCACAATCTCCTACTTCGTCTAAGCCTTAGAGGCAGTACAAAGTTATGGTGTTACTGTATGTATTAAATTTATATCAGTAATTTTAACTTTTTAATTTTAAAATATATTCTTATAACTTACCTTTTTTTGGTTGTCAAGACTAGACTTACCTCCCACAATTGTCTTTAGGCAACTTGTGAAGGTGAAAGAAGCCTAACCAACATGGTCATCAACAACCTTTTGGTCATTTACAAGCAATCAAACACAAAGGCAGCTCAAAGGTGAAACTCCTAAATCCTTGATGATGATTGATGGACCAAGGTTGATGACTTCCTTGATTTTATAGAGCCTACCATGCCTGCCATTAGATATGCGATATAGACTAGGCTTGTTTGGGCAAAATATATGATGAGATCAACTCATGTTGGAACTAATAGAAAAAATCATATCAGATAATCTATAAAGAGCAGGATCCTAAAGAGAAATTTAATGAAGCAAAAGAAGCTTTCTCAAGGTCACACAAAATGACCACCCCGTTTCATCTTCTTGCAACTGCTCTAATTCCTAATATTACAGCACTAAATTAATTGTGATATAGGATAAGCAAGCATCCTACAGAGGCACAGAAGTCGCATATGTATATTAGAAGCATTCTGAAAACAATCCTGATCTAGATGTAGCAAGTGAAATCCAGGAGTTTGGATGTATGTAGTCTCACAAGGAAGCATGGGGGAGTTTGAGGCTCTTCATGACATGGATAAGATGCCTTTGATAACATGCTGGTCTCTCCAGCCCAAGATTTCAAGCACCTGTTGTTTGTTCCCATTAAGATATTACCACAAGAATATTTTGCAATTTAAGAGACAAAAATTTAAATTTAAAATCATGTTGTGTCAGTTCTAATTTTATTCCTTGTAACTATTTAAAATATATATATATATATATATTTTAATAGTTCATGGCTAACTAAATTGAAAATTCCCACAAGTATTGCATCTACAAGTAGCTAGTTCCTTTTACACTAGGCAGAATTAGACTACATGATCCTAGATCCACCCAGTTAAACACAAACTTATTCAGAGATATGCATGTACTGTTACAATATAAGATATTAAAGGCTTCACGATGATAAAAATTTCATTACAGTTCTAAATAAACCTGGGAATGCTAAACATAAACTAAAAATTGGATCAGGTAAGATCAAAGAGGCCTAATATTCTTCAGAGATTTAGCACACCTGGGCAGTATGCTGAGGCATAGTTGGTCCATGTCCAAAAGGAGCAGATGGTAATTCAACACCAGCTTCAAACTCATGTGCTTTCTCAGGTTGCAAATATGCAGGCATTTGATCATTGTGAATTTCAGATACCATGTCATCTTCTAAAGCAGTTAGCTCTGTTCGAATAGCAACAAAGCAGGTAACTAGAATGCAAAGCCAGTGAAAAGCGTACTAAATTGGAATTACAACCCTCACTTAGAATAATCAAATATTAACAACTTCAACTATTCAAGAATCAATACATAATACAACATTATAGGAAAATCAATAAGATACACGAACATCTTACCTCCCATTAGTTCTTCATCCAAATGATCAGGCACTGAGTAACTCTGACCCAAAGAATCCTGAATCTCAGAACGGTAACCAGCTAGATCCAGCATTTCATCTTGCATTTTCTGTTAAAGAAGTAATCAGAAGGTTATCAGACCCTTCTGAAAGAAAAGATCACTGCTTTCAAATTTTAAACATTGACCAGGGCATGCCTCACCAGTTCATTTAATTAGTTTTAAAGCTTCTGCCAGGCTTCCTATTTCTATGATATGTTAGAAACTTCATATTAAGCTGCCCTTTGCACTTGAAAACAACATTGCTCAGTACTTCAAGGAATATTCTATACCAGATAATTGAAAATAAGAATCAGATCAACTTCTAGCATAAATTGCAGGTACCTTAATCAAGCTTCTAGAGCAGAATATTTTTAAATATTCCAATCTGTTGAATGAAAATATATGCAATTCAATGAAACACTATAAGATGTCAAATTATAAATTATCTACGGGAAAGCAAATGATAAATGCAGCAGAAGCATAGCTAGTAATGAGAAGGAGATGTGCCAATAGTCCTTTCATAAATGTCTTAGAGAAAATACATACATCAATTTCATCTATCTTCAATTTTCGGAAAGTTCCAGAAAGCTCCTCACTTGACACTGTCATGGCCACCATCTGCAACATGCATGGTTAAAGAGATCTTGAGGTTCTTGATGTATTTATTACAAATAAAAGTACTTGCAATCAAATATGGTACCCAAAAAAAAAAATCCATTTAGAAAATATACAAACTGGCCGCATTTGTTACATGTAAAACAAGGTTCACATAATATCTCACTACATGAACTTCAGAAACAAAAATCAAGCGCATAAGCAACATATTATGCTCATAGCAATTTGTTTGCAATTAATTAACTATGCTCCACAGTTTTTCAGGAAAAGGATGGCAGAAAATGCAGAAACCCATTTCTGGGATGGCAGGGGATGTGTGACCTTTTCTGGGGAGATGGCATGGGATGGCAATTAAGACAAGGGAAAATTCAAAAAATAGGAAATTTAAATTATTCAATTATAAGGCATTCATCATATTCATTATGGACCATATTACATAACATTATTCTATCACTGTATTATATAATTTTTATGAGGCCCTATTTTAATATTTATTGGCACAAGTAGTTTCAAAGTATTATCATCAGAGATCTCAATTGTCTCAACATTTTTGAGACAAACATCTCAAGCATTGTCTTTTGGGTGGATAATGAAGCCTTAGAAAACTGAGTGTAAAAGATGGTTTAGAGAGCGTGGACTCTAAGAGTATAGGATATTGAATACCATCAATGTCAACAAATGAACACTAAGTTTCATTGATTTGAATCTTCTTCTCCATTTCTACAGATAGTGTTTCCTGCAATGTGTCCTTTCTTCATAAAAATAGGGTGCACAGCTCTTTGCTAACAAGCATGACCAGCTCTAGCACAAGCAAGATCTATAACTATGACCTAAGTTGCCAAACCAGGTACAGGTTCAGGGTTCAGGTGCACCAGTATAGCATTATTTTTTCCCCATGTATGGTTGTATATATATATATAGGGTGGGGTCAAAAGGCGGAGCCCCCACCACCAAGCCCAAATTAAGGCCTTTGAAACCACACAAATCTTCATGGCACACGTCATTTTCACAATTTTATCACTTCAGAGCAAAATTAGGTATTTTGGCACTTTTTGTTGATAAAAATGTTATAAAAAAAATGCTTTTTCCTTTGGTCAGCCATTGGATCTGCCTGGGTTCACCCGGATCCACCCCAGGTTTGCCCAAGGTCCACCCCAGGTTCACAAAAGGACCCACAGGAAACCTGGGGCGCCCTGGTTGAACCCCAAGCCATCCAGTCCTGGACCCAGCCCCAAACCGAACCCATACAGCTACCAGGAAAGGTTTCTGCCAAATCCTACAACATAGACCATGACCCTTTCTAAAGCATTTATCATCTTGGTACTTTCACTTGCTATCCTAGAGACCAACCTACCCAAGATAGTGCATTCATAGGATCACTCTGTAGCAGCTAGTTGCACTCCCATGTTATCCAGGCCCAATGCATCCTTAGCTCACATAAAATATGTTGCATCTGAATTGCTAACATTCAAAACTATACCATCAGGAAGTTAAGACTTTTTGGCAGGTCTAATACTAACACACAGTCATGACCTCCATATCCTAACCAATGGACTGTGAATCCCCTCAACTTCTACAATCATTTCAGCAGTCTCTTTGATCAACACTTCAATAACCTCCATATTCTGTTTGACCTGACAAATGCTAAGGCAGGGCTTTCTCTTTCCAGAGCTGAAAATAATGTACAGTCAAGGCAGTAATATAGTTCATTTTCTAAGTTAGTACAAAAATCTGTTCCTAAAAAGACTTTAAAAAGAGTATCGAGTGCATCCATACCTTGTGACTTAATGCCTGTTGAATTTCCATAAACAGAAACATTCAATTCTGATGCATGATTGCATGGATTATCATTAATGTTTCTTGCCAAATACAGTGTCCTCTTTACAGTACAAAGCTCCTTAACAATTCACACTTTCCCCAAACCAGCAGATTTATTTATTTTCCTAATATCTTGATTTTCAGAAAACTCCAAAGCATCAGTAAGCAAGAGTGCAGCAGCTGTTTGGTCCAGTAATTCCTGGCTGTCATGTAGATCACTACGAATGGGAAATGTTCTTCTTTAGCCAACAAATGGCCCATGTTGATATATGTATATTGTGCAACCTAATTATAGACTGATTGTCATTCTAAGGAACTAAGGGAGTATTCTTCCACATTGCTGTTTTGTTCATTGGAGGCCTGGCTATGCATTGACATGTGGCCATTCCCGAGATCATCAAGGGACATCAGAGTTGTCCCTGGCCATCCCAGGGACTGCCAGATGTCCACAAATGTCCCCCTGTCTCCTGGCCATTTCCATATCATTTCCTGTCAAACAGGGGCCCAGAGACAGCCATGGGGACATTTCAAAGGCACCCCGACAACCCCAAAACATGTCAGGGATGAAGACATGCAGAAAAAAGTTGAGGACACATCCATAAGTAGCATAGTTAATTAGTTATCATCATTAATAAGTTGATTAGTTATCACCATTAATATCATGGTACCATATTGCTTACAGTTAGTTTTAATCAAAAGGTGGCTTAATGTCTGGAACACTTCAACATGTCCTCATCAGGCATAAGGGTGTTTTCAGATAGCTTAATTTGCCAATAAACATTAACATGTCATATAGTTTGCATATATAGATCATCAAATAATGATAAGCACTCCTGTGCATGTATGTCGCGTCCCCTTTCTCGGACATCTCTCGTGAGGACAAAAGATTAGTCGGTCAAGCACGCACTCCTCGGCCGCATTGATTGATAGAGGGGTCATCGAGCTTGATATTCCAGTCAGCTTAGCAAGTAGATTGATCAAGCAATTTTCGCTCGCCTCGACCGGAGGCTTTCATGGGTGTATCTGCTATTTTAAAGTGTAGCCTGGCAAAAGAAGCAGGGACCTCGCTATTTTGTAGTAAAAAGATGGGTTTTATGCATCCGAATCACTGAAGTTTGCCGACGGAATAAAGAAACGGATAAGGAACGGAGAAATATTAAGATGAATTCATACTTGGATTAAATATTAATTAATTAAGGATTATAATATAAAGTTATAATTTAAAATTATAACTTAAGTGATTTTTCCTTGAGGGGTGCGCCCATCATCAAAAGGGGCCAGTTTGGCAATTAATGATTATTATAAAATATTTCACGGAGACTATTGAAATATTAAAAGATTAAAATGTGAATATTTTATTAAAACCCTATTCTTGAGGAAATCGCACTTTTCAGCATAAAGTGGATTTTGCCTTGGGTTTTGAGCTATTATGAGATTATTGATATTGAAACTGGTCAAGTTTTGTCTGAGCAAGAGACTCTAGGGTTTCGCGTTCGAATTCCTTGGGGAACGAGCCATCTCCATCGGAAAGCAATTCAGAGGGTGTGGAATACCACTTGATTTATTGCCAGCAGAGGTTTTCTCATCCAGAGGAAACTACAGAGCTTCAGAGAAATTCATATCTTCAGTTCTTTTCAGTGTTTGCCATCCTGTATGGGGCATCTATCCTTTGGCGATCTTCAGAGAGACTGGCGAGGAGGCGCCGCATCTTTAAATCATTGTTGATTGCTGAGTCAGATTACCAGCTTTCTCGCATTATCTCATTTCGTCAGACATACTCAGCCTTTGAGTCAGTTTTTTTTTTTGTTTGAGCGGGAGAAACGCTTTCCTTTGGCTTCTATCTTCCAAAGGTAAAAGATACTATTGGGCTTCATCAGAGGTTATCTGAGGGAGAAGATCATTATTTATCGCGGAACTCGACGCGGCCTCTCTTCTAGGCCCTAAAGGCCTTGAGACGGGACGTCTTAGACGGGGACGCAAGGCCCTGACGCTTCCGGGCGGCCACCATACTACTGCTGCTGAGATTTACTGGCCCCAGACGCCGAGGGAGACGCCTGGGCGTCCCTCGAGCGTCTTGGGGACGCCCAGGCGTCTCCCGCGGCGGACAGCTAAAAGCAACATTAAAACTCAATTTTAAAAGATTTTTTTAATAGTCTATTTCTTATATTCGAACCCTAAGGGCATGTGGGGCCCATCTAAACTCTAACATGCCTTCAAAAGGCCCTCTAATCTTCATTTTTATTCACATTTGCATTTCTACTTGTTTGCTACAACAAAAAGAAGAAGAGTGAAGGCTGAGGAAAGAGTGATTGGAGGAGTGAAAGGAGTGATTGCAAGTGAAAAAGGAGTGTCAAGGAGCAAGAAGAAGAAGAGGAGGAAGATTCTTCACCTTGTTGAAGAGATTTTTCAAGCAAAAGGTAGGGTTTTTAACTTATTTTTTATTTTATTTTCTGATTTTCAATGTTCTAAGTTCTTTCATTTCTTGTTGTTTCATTTTTTAATTTTTCTTATTTCATTTCTAAATTCTAAATTCTTGTTGTTCCATTTTCTAGTTTCTAAATTAATTTAGAATCTTAGATTTTGTTTTGCAATATAAAATTTGTTGAAAAATTTAAAATATAGAGTTTTATTTTTTAATTTTAAAGTAGGGCATAGGCTGAAACTATGTGTTTATTGAATTTTTTTTCATTTTGTGAAATGCAGTGTCAAAATGAGCTCCCATAGTCATGAAATGAGTGAGCATGAGATGGAAACTGATTCTCATAGTGCAAGCCAATCAGAATATGAACCTGAGCATGAGGATGAGCACAATGAGGGGGGTGAGCAAGGGTCAAATCCAGAAGGGCATACTAGTTCCATAGCTAGTGCACCAGTTTCTACTGATTGCCCTTCCCAGGTTTTGGCAAAGTGGGCTAGGGGTCCTTATGATCCCAAATCTCCTCTCAAACAGTTTGCAACAAGAATAACAGCCCCAACGTCATCAACTGGTGGTACGAGGAAATGGCAATGCAACATTTGTGGTGATGATTGGTTTGGGAGCATCACCAGAGTTAATGCACACTTCCTCTTTTGGCCAGGAAAGGGTGTGGGAGCATGCGAATTTTTGAAGGACCCTAAAAATTTGAAATACAGAATTGAATTCAACAAGCTTTGGGGTGTTCCAGATGACCTGGCAGTTCCAATGCCTACTACCTTGTCTGGTAGGCAACATATTCAGACTATTCAGCAGATTCAGGAGCAGCAAATGCAGACGCAGCCACGTACTTCTACTCCTACATTGCATCAGAGAGCAGGAACATTGTCAGGGTCAGCCTCAGGACCGTCATCCACTTATAGCACTATGGCTGCATCACAACAGGGCAAGGGGAAACGCAAGATGCAAAGTCAGCCTAACCCCATAGCTGATTTATTTAATGTGCACCTGAGGGATCAGATAGATGATTCCATTGGCAGGTTCTTTTTTGCCAATGGAATCCCATTCCATGTAGCTCGATCTCCTTATTATAAGGAGATGATGTCGATGGTGGCGAAGGGAGGACCATCATATGTGCCACCAGGTGAGCACAAATTGAGGACCACGATCTTGGATAACAACTATGCCAAGATCAATTCATTGATGGAGACGATGAGGGCATGTTGGGAGGACTCTGGATGTAGCATAGTTATGGATGGGTGGACGGACATTAGGCATCGTCCACTCATCAATGTTATAGTTACATGTTCAGAGGGGCCATTCTTTCTCAGGGCAGTTGATTGTTCAGGGCATCGAAAAGATGCTGATTTTCAGTTTGAGATCCTTCGGGCAGCTATTGAGGAGATTGGGCCACAAAATGTGGTCCAAGTAGTGACAGATGCAGCACATGTGTGCAGAGCTGCAGGGAGGCTTATAGAGGCATCATACAGACACATTTGGTGGACTCCATGTTGTGTGCATGCCATGAACAATGCACTCAAGGACATGGGGAAGATTGAGTGGATTAGAGGAGTGGTCAGCAATGCTAGAGATGTGCAGATGTATATCTGCAACCACCACACTTCACATGCCATCTTCAGAAGCTTCGCGAAGAAGGAGTTCTTGAAACCAGTTGAGACCAGATATGCATCCTATTTCATTCTTTTGGAGAGAATGCTTGAGTTGCAAGAGCCACTGCAAGTCATGGTTATGACACAAGACTGGAATCGGTGGGATGGGTCCAGGACAGAGCAGGGGAAGAGGGTGAAGGAGATAGTGAAGAGTGATGCATTTTGGCATGATGCAAAATATATTGTCACCATCATTACACCAGTTGTACAGGTCATCAGATATGGGGATGGGGATGCACCTAACCTTGGGGAGGTGTATGAGTGCATTGATTCTATGCTTGGTCAGATGAGGGCAGTTGTGCGAGAGAAGGACCCCACTTTAGCATTCTACAATGTTTACATTCAGCCTATTATTCAGCGTAGATGGGACAGCCTAAACACTCCCTTGCACATGGCTGCTTATGCATTGAATCCGAAGTGGTACATGCCTAGGCCTGGGAGAGTTACACCGATTCAGGATGATGAGGTGAAGGAAGGGTTCTTCAAATGCATTGATAGGATGTATGATGTTGAAGCTGCTGGCACCATTCGCACTGAGTGGACGAAATTTGCTACTCTTAGGGGTTATAAGGCTGCAGCAAAGGCGGACATAAGAACTATGGCACAGGAGGATCCGATTTTGTGGTGGACTTGTCATGGACCGAAATCACTGACTACCACACTAGCCATTCGTTTGCTGTCCCAGGTTTCTAGTTCTTCAGCTTCTGAGAGGAACTGGTCTACTTATAGCTTCATCCACTCTCTTAAGAGGAATAGACTTACCTCTAAGAGAGCAGAGAAGCTAGTGGCTGTACATAGTGCCTTGCGTATCACTGACCGCAGGACACGTGTGTACAAGGAGAGCCCAGCAGCACGATGGGATGTAGAGCCAGAGGAGCCATCACAGATTGATGAGGATGAGGATGCTTCAGATATAGGGTTGGTTGGTGTTCCTTTGGCGGATCTTGACCTTGAGGAGTCCAGTGGTTCTAGTGATGAGGAGTTTGCCGACCTCCCGAGGGATGATTAGAGGCCTCTGCCTCCTTCACTACATTTTGTCATTTTGACATTTTGATTTTGTACTTGTTTTGATATCATATAATCATGCTACTCATTGTAATCATCTTTATAATCAGATATTTTTGATATAATATAATAGAAATCTTCCATTTGCCGATGCAACAATTGTTACATTGTAGTATTGAGTATTACTATTCTAATTTCTAATTAGTAATTCATCATTCGATACTGAAAACTTCAATATTCAATGTTCAATGTTCAAGTACTAATTTAGTATTTCAATTTTGCTATTTTACTTCTTAATAGTCTTATACATCTTTTCATAACTAGCATTTTAAGTACCATATGTATAGTATATAGTATATACACCCTGCCCCCCTCCGTCCCCGCCGTCCCCCCGGTCCCCCCGCCGTCGAAATTGAGGCCCCTTTGTCCCCCCGTCCCGGAAACCCGTCCCCGCGTCTCGACGTCCCCCCGTCCCCGACGCCGGTGGAACATAGTAATTCTTCTAATCCATAAAGGACAAGTTAAGTACTAGTTAATTAATTTAACAATAATTGAAGAAACTAGGTGAATAGAATATACTATTTGAATACATTTTGTACTTCTCCCCTGTATGAAAGATTGTAAGAAAAATGTATTGATATATTGGTTGTTGAATTCTATCTCAAACTATAGCTCTCCATCCTTAACTCCACATGTAGTTACATCTAATTGCCACCACCAACAAAACTCACCACAATCCACTTGACGTCACCTGCACCAACAAAACTCTCCTGTTCCAAAATCTACTTGACGGTAATAGCTGAATCTTCTCTCGAAGCAGAATGTCTATTGGATACCGTACTCTGCCAAATAAACATTCACAATTTTAAATAGGAAGAAAGATGATATTTGTTTAGTGATTGAACAGTAAAAAAATAAAATAGTGATTTACCACTTACCACTTTTTGATAGGGATGAGACGTGATATGAATAAATCAGATCTTGACAAAGCTTCAGCTGTGCTTCATCTTCCGCAATACATCTCTTTCTATCTTTCACATCTGTAATCTTTCGTCCCATTTTATAGCGAAGAGTTAATTGAGAACAGACACGAGAGGACTGGGGGCTTTCATCATTAGTACCTTCACATTGAACAAATGCCATATTTGATATTTTTAACAAATGAGAAACTAAAGCTTGGTACTCGGTTTTTTATCAGGTTAAACCATAAAAAACCGACAAATTGGCAATGAATGTGAGAACACCAGTGGAAAATGTAAATTTATAAGAGTGCAGATAGAACTTGCTAGGAAGAATTTCCAGACTTCCGAGGGCCGAAGTTATTCTAATCGCTTTTACTTTGATTATTCTCTTCGCTCTGAGTGAGAGGTTAAACTTCACAGTTACATGGTTCTGGTTTTAGAATTATACCCTCATTTTTAGCTTTAAAGAACATTGTCTGAGTGCTTACTAATCTTTTCTTACGATAGAGATACTTTTCCAAACTTGAAAAGCTATTCTTATACTTTTCTTCTTCATACAAAATTTCAGTTTTTCTTGTTTTGGAATGTACTTGAAGTTATCCTTATGCAGCAACGAATGAAAAAGCATTTAAGTTATTCTTTAATACTTTTACTTTTCTTTTTTTTTAATACTTTTCTTCTTCTTTCTTGAAAGGTACTTAAAAGCTTTTTACTTTTCCTATATTTAATTTTTTTTACTTTTCCTATATTTAATTTTAATTTCTATTTTAAGAAATTTATTAAGTTGGGTTAAAATTATGTTTGTGGCTAACAATTCATCATAATTTATTTCTTTTCTTTTTTAATATGTTTTTTATTATATTTAATTTTATTTTTATGTTATTTTTAAATTATATTATTTAATTTTATTGTTTAATGTTGAATATATTTTATTTTGTTTTTCAATTATTATTTTAAATATTTTTATGTTTTTTTACTATTAAATCTTTAAAGATTAAAAAATTAATGATAATAATGCATATTTCATAATTTTTATTTTATTTTAGATCTATTTTGATAAGGTTAGTATAACTGTAATGACTAGTATATAAGTGTACTCTAGAATAAAAGTCAATAAACAACATGAATTTTATTTTATTTTATTGACCTTCCATATAATCATATGTCATTACTTAGTTGATTTGCTAATTAAAATAGAAACTCATTGATCTTAATAAATCAAGTTAACTCAATATTCAAATCATAAAAAAAATTAACACTAGATCATCACTCCATAATTAACTCATTGTCAATAATCAATCACATAAAAAAGGAAATTAAATGAAACATACATATTTCATATAAATATCAACTTTCCAAAATAAAATAAATTAATCTTGACCATCTATTTTCTCATCAAACATTTTATAGATCCACTCTTCTTCTACAATCCAGATATATGGAGAAGAATATAGATCATACAAAAATAAAGAAAAATCATAATCATGAATCTTGTATGAACTCTACACTAATATTGGATGACCATTGAGCAACCACAATCCATGACACAAGCTCAACAAAAAAGACATTCACTTAATTTGGAGGTTTGTGTTTGATTTGGAGTAAGAAGTTAATAATATTTTTTATCTCTTTTGTTACTCCAATTTTACATTTACACATGTATCACCCTCTCAAGCTATCTTATTATATTAGGATATTGTGCATGTTTGAATTCTCTTTGATCATACATTGAGAGCATATTCTTAGCCTAGTGTCTTATGCACATGTAAGTACCTAAATTTATACAAGCATAGATGATAGTATACTAATCTAATGATTCAACTCACAAAATCATATCACATGAATAACTCTTATTTTGTAATTTTTCAATTAATATCTATTATGTTAATATAAGTTGATGATGTGGTGTTGATGTTTTATGATGTGTTCTCTCTACGATGATGTAATGTCATTAATAAGATTTGGGTTTATTTTTGGATGCTTTGAAATAATTGGAATTTGTCTTCAAATACAACACCCTTACACACAAGTTATCAATTTTGCACTCAAGTCAACACATAATGACTAGTTGAAGGGATTTAGTGATGACCTAAGTTTAAGTTTGAATTTTAAAAGTTTTGTGTCATTTATGTCTTTTGTGGAGCTAACTTGATAAACATATGAATGACTTGAATTTCTAAACTAGTATTTGTAAATGTAAAAAGATATAATTAAATTAGATTCATTATATTTGTCAACTTTGAATTAAAATACACCACTTCTAATCATACACTTAAAATAACCTTATCATAATGAATTCAAAATTAAAAATAAAATATGAATATACATTTTCACTATTACAAATATTGTACTTTTTATTTAAAATATTTAATAAAATAAAATATATGTTATACATATATATATAAAAAGCGCAAAAGCAATAAGAAAATTTGATTAAACAGCATAAGAATAAAATTAAGCGTGAGAAAAAAAACTACGGTGAATTGACTGACAATTCAACTCTAACCAAACTTTATACATTTTTTTAAAAAGAAACACATAGATAGTTGGAGAAGTTAAAAGCTTTTAAATAAATTTCAGGGGGAAAATGGAAATTTGTATGAAGAAGAAAAGCATAAGCAGCAAGCCTTGGAAAGCCTAGCATTCATTCCTTAAGTTTCGGCCAAACTCTCTATTGTAAGAAAAGAATAAGCCACTCGGACAAAGCTAAAGACGAAGGAATAGTTCTAAAGCCAAACGATGAAACTAAGAACATAGTAATTAATGTAAAAGCGAGTAGAATAACTTAGGCCTTCGGAAGTCTGAGAATTCTTTCTAACAAGATCTATCTGCACTCATATAAATTTACATTTTCCACTGGTGTTCTCACATTCATTGCAAATTTGTCTGGTTTTTTAGGGTTTAAGTTGATCAACCAACGAGTACCAAGCTTCAGTTTCTCAGCTGTAGTTAAAAAGACTGCAGTCTACTCGGGTTTCTGGATTCATATTGAGTACCAAGCTTCAGTTTGTCAGTAGTTCTTAAAAAAGATCAAATATGGCGTTTACTGTGCTTGATGATGTTGGAAAACTTGGGGGATGATCATAGAACAGATAAATAAGGAGGTTGCAACGAGGCCTTTCAATAAAAGATGAATCTTTCATAAATACATTTTTGTTATATTTTTTATTTTATACAATTTATTTTTGATCATTGAATTGAATTGTGTGTGGTTTAAGAAGAGATATTATGCAGTTATCATGTTTCTTCATTTTTATTTTTTCTATTTGATATTTTGGATGCTTGTTTGCTAGAATATGGTGTCCATTACAGATTTTTATGTGAGAGAAGATTCAACTACTGTCAAGTTTAATCAATTGGAAGTAGCACCATTTCCAGCAGAACAACTCCTCTTGCACTTGTTCAATCAACTACACTGGACCTCCCAATAGAAGAAGATGCATCCTCCATAAGTACATCTAAGACTGTAAAGTGGAGGAGAACAAGTGTGATAAAGAGTGACTTCAACAATCAAACAGTCAATAGTGATTTTTCTTTTCATCCCTATCAAAAAGTGGTAAATAATTGTTTTATTTTGATTGGTCAAATTTTACATTTGATCATTGAACTAAGTGTGGTTTAAGAAGAATTGCTATGAAAATATCATATCATTTCATTTTATTTTTTTTATTTGACATTCTTGGTGTTTATTTGTAGAGTATGTTTTCCAACAAAAATTCTTCTCCAAGAGAAGATCTAGATGTTGTTCCAATTGATCAATCACGAGTATCACATGTCCCAGAAGAACAAGTTCCTCTTACACTTGCTCAATTGATCACACCAGACCTCCCAATAGAAGAAGATGCACTCTCTACAAGTATATCTATGATTATAAAGAGGAGGATGATAAATTTGGCAAAGAACAACCTCAGCAGTCAAACAATCAAGAGCAATTTTATACCTCATCCCTACCAAAAAGTGGTAAATAGTTTTTCCTATCTTTATTGGCCAAAATTTCACATTGATCATTGAATTGAGTGTTTTTTAAGAAAATTTACTATGCAAATATCATGTCGCTTCATTTTTATTTTCTCATTTTTACATTCTAGTTGTTTATTTGCTAGAGTAGGGTGTCCAATAGAGATTTTTCTCTAAGAGAATATTCAACTATTAGTATTTTCAATCAATCAAGGATAGCTTGAATTCCATTAGACTAAGCTCCTTTTGTGTTTGCCTAATTGACCACACTAGAGCTCCCAATAGAAGAAGATGTACCCTCCACAAGTACATCTGAGAATGTAAAGTATGAAAGAACAAGTGTGATAGATAGTGATTTCAATAGCTAACCAATCAAGAGAAATTTTACATCTCACTTCCAAAAAGAGGTAAATAGTTGTCTTATTTTTATTGGCTAAAATTTACCTTTGATCATTGAAATGAGTGTGGTTTAATAATATACACTATGCAAATATAACATCTCTTCAAATTTTTTCTTATGTGGTTTATTTGCTAGAGTATGGTGTGCAACATTATTTTTTCTTTTAGAAAAGATCCAGCTATTAGTGCATTTAATCAATTGTGACTAGAACCTCTCTTAGTAGAAAAATCTCATCTTGTGCTTGCTCAATTGGCCACACCAAAGCTCCCAATAGATGAAGATGCACCCTCTACAAGTACATCCAGGAATGTAAAGTGCAGGAATATAAGTGTGACAGAAAGCAACCGCAACAATGAAACAATCAATAATAATTCTACACCTCATCCCTACCAAAAAGTGGTAACTATTTGTCTTACTATTATTGGCCAAAATTTACATTTGATCATCGATTGGAGTGTGGTTTAAGAACTAGTATGTAAATATCATGTCCCTTCATTTTTATTTTTTCTATTTGACACTTGAGGTGTTTACTTGCCAGATTATGGTGTTCAACAAAGATTGTTCTTTAAGAGAAGATCAAGCTATTGATATGTTGGATCAATTGGGAGACACATCCCTCCAAATAGAACAAGCTCCTCTTACACGTATTCAATCAACTACGCCAGACTTCCCAATAAAAGAAGATGCACTTTTCACAAATGCATGTGAGAACATAGAATGGAGGAAAACAAGCTTCAACACTCAAATAATCAATAACAATTTCACAAATTATCCTTACCAAAATAATCAATAACAATTTCACAAATTATCCTTACCAAAAGAGGGTCAGCATAAACATCACACACTAAGCTACTTTGACTGCTTATGTGGCAGATGTGGGCCTTTTTTTTTTGTAGCCAGCATCCGTTCCCGTTCCCGTTCATACAGTAGTCACCTTAATTTCAAATTCAAACGGTTCCCGCGCGGAAGTCTGGTAGAGGGTTTGTTCATATTAAACAAGACATCAAAGAAGAATAGAAACACAAATGGTTGCTACAGCAGCGAGGTTGGGAGCTTTGGAATAGGGTATGAACATCCATTCATAAGCGAAAGGGATTATAAGCGAAAGGGATTATAGTCAGATATTACAGTTGGAAATGCTCTGTTACACATACATGCAAAATGTGGAAGAATATACAAGGCACGTGAATGTATTCCTCAAAGAAATGTGGTCTCATGGAATGCGATGATTGCAGGATACGTGCAAAATGCATTTGTTGAAAAGAATTTAGAAACTTTCACCAAATGCGCAGGTTTAAAGCCAAACTTCGCAACCTTTGCTGGCATGCTCCCAGCCTGCTCCCGAAATGGGAGCTTTGGAATAGGATATAGCCATATTACAAGATAAACATTAGAGGAATTTTGTTAGATGTTGTAGCTTCAACTGGTCTGTTAGACGTGTATGCAATGGAAATGGAAATGTGGTCTCATGGAATGCTATGATTGCAGGATGTGCACAAAATGTGGTCTCATGGAATGCGCAGGTGTAAAGCCAAAGCCGCAACCTTTGCCAGCATCCTCCCAACCTGCGCCAAGATGGGAGCTTTGGAATAGGGTATAGACATCCAGTACATGATAAACATTAGAGAAATTTTGTCAGATGTTATAGCTGCAATTGCCCTGGTAGACGTGTATGCAAAAAAGTAGACCCAAAAAATTAAATGAAAAATGAAAAGGAAAGGAATATTTAAAATTATTCACTTACAAATGCTATATTAAATATTATTCGCTTACAACAAGTGTCAAATTTTAATTTCATATATTTAGGGCATGTTTTTACTTAAGACATTTTCACATTATAGAGAATATTATTACAAAAAGAATGTTTTGATAAAGCATTAAAAACATTCTTCTCTTGATTTGATATGAATCATTCAATCATATCATAAATCAATGAAAAGTCAACTTTCTTCTATCAATTGGCATCCATTATCGAGGTAACATTTCAAGGCACACTCTAGTACAAAACAATATTGACTTACATTAGCAAGATTAGCACTTGATAAAGTGATTTTCATTTTCCTATTGATGTAAGGGCATGCGGTTGGAAAGTGAAATCTTACAAGCCATTAAGTTTTGTGACTAAGCTTTAGCATGTTTGTGGAAGAAGGAAGATCATACAATGGTGTGTCACTCATTGTGCCATGAGTGCTACATTATTGATAAACCCACATTGTATGTTGATAATAACAAGAAGATTGAGTACAAATAGCAATAGTCAATATAATGTCCACATGGAAGTTGTCCATGAGTAATAGATGGAAATCAGACAAGACCAATACTTTATTGTTGCATTTCATTGGATGATTTGATCAATATTAACTACTACATTTTTTATATTAGCAATAGATTTTATGTCTTTAATATATTAGATAAAGTTTGTAAATTTGAATGCTAGAGTATACTACATTGATAAAAATTGGTGGGTTTTGGCGACTAAAATCTCATATTATAAAATTTAATGAATAGTAGCTTTGTGTAAAAGGTCAAGGTCTTCTTGTTGGTCTTACAATAGGTTTTATATAAATATATAGACAAGTTTGAATATTTATGTATTTTATCCATAAAGTTTCAATCTTTGTCATTCAAATTATTGGAAAGCATTTTTCTCATACCATCTCCTTGTGTTTCTTCCTTGTTGTGAGTGTGTTCTCCATTGTGAGCCTCATTGTTATATCACTAGGCACACCTTCACTTGGGATCTCACATTACAGTTGTATCAAATTTGGTCTCATAGCCTAAGGTTTGGCTTGTGGAGAGGTGAAAACTTTACATGATATTGACTAAAGTTTATAACCAAGGTATTTTTGACCTCAATAAAGTATGAGGATAGATAGAAGGTAGTGTAAATGTCCTCCAATGTGTTGGTCATTATGTAGAAGTTGTGGTTTCATTTTTTTATAGGAAGAGTGTTAAGGAAGGAAAGAATAAAAGATGGAGGAGTTATTGTTAATAGATGAGGAAGCAACTAAGTGCCTAGAATAAAAAGCTCTCAAGAAAAATTATTGTGACCTCTACAAGATGTTAGAGTCAATGGAGAACACTCAACAAAGAGATATGGATGTATACTAGAGTGGTGATGAGGCACAAGCTATGCAAATGGACAAGGTTGATGAAGACCCATTAAAGGGAAGACTATTAAGAACCATCTTCCAAATCTATGATATGTGACATATCCCTTCCAAGCTACTAGAAAGATAGACCCATTTCTTTTGTTTATTAACTTAATCTAAATCAATTTATCTATAGCTAGAAAAGTAGGGATTGATGGTATAGTAACTTCTTTTAGTAAATACAACTTAAGTTTGACCCAAAGTTTGATGAATATGCTATTAAATACAACTTAATTACATGTGAGCACTAAGGATCCAAACTCAACTTAAGGTCCATATTATCTAGCTACTATTAAACTTAATATTTATCTTGCAATCCAATAGTATCAAATTTTATACAAGAATATAAATAACATTTATTTCTCAATTCTCCATCAAATGACCATGTAAAAATTTCTAGAACCTATTAGTAAATTAGTTTCAATGCTTAGTACTCTATGTTCCTATGGATATTGAATAGTGTTAATCTAGGAGTTCACTATGAATAATGCATATAGTGTATAAGTTTTTTCCAACCTTCAATTCAATAATTTATGTAAGTAATTATATTTCACTTAGTTTTGGCCACCACAAGATCAAGGTTGCTGAAATTCTAGGGATGATCCAATTATATAGTCTATTATTCCACTTGGCCACCCTCACAACAAAGTATATAGTTTCATGGGGTGATTGCAAGGTGTATAGATTTGGCCATCTAGTCTTCTCTAGATCAAATTCTTATCAAGTATTAAATTAGTTTTATGCCTTATTTGTTTCATATATTATAGAGAGTTGGCTACCACAAATAGAATTTGCTAGACATACTAGTCAAATTCCTTCTATAATACCTTATCTATTGAATTATCTAAAACCATATTTACATATATAGAGAGCTAAAACAACTCCTATGGATCCAAGCACAAGTCAATGGTTGAAACAACTAAAGAAGCCAACAACATCTAGCTATAACTAGCATAATCATCATTCTACACTCATAGAATGACCATTATTTGGCAACGAGAATTCTACTAAGATGATAGATTTCTCATGTTATTCCCAACTCATGACACATGCCCTCCTTGTCAACACTTACTTTCTCTGCAATCCTTTATTGAGTCAACCATATACTAATACTAGACACTGATATATTTTTTTATGAAATTATACACTCCCCCTTCTACTTGGATGATTATGGATCCTTATAAATAGCTACTTCTAGTCAAAAGTTATTGTTGAATATCATAATTGTAGGTATTAACTCATAAGGATATAATTTTTAAATAATCTAAACAATAACTTAAAAGTTAATCTAAATTTATTGGTTTGGGCTCTTAAATTAAATTTCGGTTCTTTTTAATCATGTTTTTAGTACTATTATCATGAGTGTGTCTTATCTTGCATATGGGTTAGTTTAAAAATAATCATTAAAATTTATACTAAGGTATTTTCAAATAGAAAACCTTAATCAAAATAATGCCTACTATGAACTACTTTGTTATAGATATTGTTATAAAAGGCGATATAGTTAATATAAGAGTTAATGATAATCCATGGAATTGTAGGATAATCTCACTCAAAGGTTGTGAATGAGCATTTAAAGTTGTAATATTTCAACTATTCAAGTTTGTGTTGTTTAAAGTTGTTTGTTGTGGGTTTAGGCATATTAATAATTTTAGTTTATTGATGCTATAGTTGTTGATGTTTATGGTATTCTTGCAACACATTTTGATATGATCTAGACCCATTGAATATGAGAAAAATGTTTGAGTTTATATTTCATTTTTAATGCAAAAACTATGGATAATCTAGGATTGTGATATTTTATTTAAAATTCAACAATCTAAAATTGATTTGTCAAATTTTTTTGTTGGGATTATTACACATGTGAGGAAAATTTAATCATAATTAGTCAAATTATTATAATTAATTACTCACAAAATAAGTAATTTAGCACATCATCCAAAGCATCTAAAGAATTTATTTCTAGCCTCACTACAAACTTTGATCCACATTACTCAAATTATTGTCATTAAGATATATCATTCCCAATCTTGGTGTTGTTCTAATTGTTAACAAAAATATCAATAGTAAGATATAGCCTTAGTCAAATATGGGATGAATAACACATTTAATCTTGATGTTGCTACAATGATTCCACCTTATCCGAGCAACATGACTTCAAAATAGGTACATATGCATCTCTCATCACCTTCACAATTTTCTCTTGACAAACATATTTTAGCCATTGATGTATCATAAAAGGTATCACATTTAATTATTGTAACAAAGGTCTCCCAAGTAAAATATGAATCTAACCAATGGAGGAATTATATCAAAAAAATCACCCACCTCCTTAAGCTCCATGTCATGAATTAAGACCTTCGCAAAGTGTCCACAAGAATGTCATTGTTTATGTTTAGAGCAACACATAAATATACATTATTGTTTGATGCTAACTTTTTAATTACATCAAATTATTCTATGCATATGTTATATACTAATTTCCTAGATTAATGTGAATACCTTCACATTTTTTACCATGAAGAAAACCATGACCATAAAATGGATCATAATAATTGTGGTTTGGGGTCTACTCATAAAATTAAATAATTGAAGGTACATAAGGAGGTGAAATTTGATGAGTAATAGCCATAAATATTTTTATAGAAGTGTGGGAAGAGGAACATACTTTGTATGTTGGAGTACAGGACCACTGAGAGGGGGGGAGATGAATCAGTGGTCAACTAAAACAACTAAACACTTTTGATTAACCAAAGATGTATTTCATGAAAGATACAAAGATGTGCAATTTACAATATTACATGAGCATCAGAAGTACTAAACCATATACAAAACAACACATTATCTACATAAGAAGAGACACCAAATTTATGAGTGGAAAAACCCTTAAAAGGGTGAAAAAAACCACTCCCAATAATAGTTGTATTAGGCCTTACTAGCCAAAAATTTGTTGAATACAAATTGTGTGTCTCACTGATAACACAACAAGCCTCATTGGCTATCTCACAATATGTCTCATTGACACTTGCCTTACTGGAAAAACAAATTTGATAGGAGTATCCACTCCTTATCACTCTATCTCCAAGGTCTCACTAATCAATCTTCAATCCTGATTACATTTAATGAGCACCAACCCACCAAGAGCACCAACTCTCCTTCGAAGCACCAACTCCCAAAACACCGAAGCACCAACTCCAGTCTTTGAATACAAGAAAAAGTATAAATATACAGAGGGTTACACTATTTCACTTCAAATCTCTACACAATTAAAGCTTCACCATAGATTTTTCACTTACTATAGCCTTTTAACATCAATCTAGTAAAACATATAGCTCTATAATCTTGCATATCATCATACTCTGATTTAATCTCACACTTACCATTCATAGATTAAAAAGAGCAACATATACACAATCTTCCTGAAAAGGTTATAGTCATCTTTATCATATATTCTTGTCATGCTTTAATCAAGAAACATCATCCCACACTCATCAAGTTCAATCCACCTTCAAATCAGAACACTTCATACATTGAATACAAAAGAACTTCTAAAAAACCACTCTCTATCATATAACCATCAAGAGACTGAATAAAAATCATACTCACCAAGTCCTTCCAATATCATAATATGAGTTTTGATCATCTCACACTTCAATCATGTGTCCAACATAATACATTGATTCACATGAAAGATTCATTGCCTCAAATACTAAAAATAGTTTAAGACATCTCAATTACATACACTGTACAATCTTCATCTTCTCACTATACCTTCTATCTTCATATGCACTGACCAATCTGCATTTTCTCACTATCCATTCTTCCCGCATTCAATACATTGAAATTCCAATACATTCAAATCATTAAAAACTCCAAAAATTTGCTTTTTTTCACATTACGCACCACACCCACTCTCCATGCAAAATGCAAAAAGATATCTTCAATATTGGCGCCAACAACAAAACCACTAATGACTCTTCGCATTTCAATAGAAACAGAACTGAAAAAAAAAAACTTATGACATTCTGCCACCTGTCAAAGTGCTGCTGCAGGAAATAACTGTTTGACTGTTTAAATGCAAACCCTTGATTCTTATTTACTACCAACTTCATCTTTGAAATACAGCTATTGATATTTGTTTGAACGGATTACAAAAGGCTTTTAACTTGCTCGCTAGGTAACATATCATTAGAGCACTTTGACATCAATGACAAACCATTTCAATGACAACATTGTATTCATAGGATCTTTATTCATGTGTGTATACATCATAGAATTAGTAGGATGCATGAATATCTATTAGTGTTCAATATTGTTAAATTGTGCATGCAATGAAAAATTATTAGCATAAAATTTCATATTTTGTTTTAATGAAGAAACCAAATAATTTCCCCATCATTCACACCATCAATGTGAATCACATTATTATCAATGAGATCTACGATTTTATGCTTGGATTCCATATGTGTATATGTATAGTGTCCATTAACTCCATGGAAATTGTAGGATTATTCATTATAACTCTTAGATAATCCTCTAGAGGAGACCCATAGGTTGATGGAATTAAGGCTGGCCAAATTATTAGGAAGGTTTGAAGAACATTATCCAATGGTTTGCTAAGCTTTGTAAATTTCCTAGGCCCTTAATTTTAGAATGATGTAAAATTAGATATCATAGACATTTGATTGGAACTAGATTTATGTTATTTCTTATCATTCCTTTTTGAAATTCATTATTCTTTTGATATTTTGAAGGGTTGGAGGAAGTAGGGCAGGCCCCACAATTCCAACCATTAAATTCAAACAGTTGTAGTTCAATATTTTTTACATGTATGTACACAAATTCTACCACATAAATATTGGAAGCTAATTCCATAGTCATTAGTAACTCATTATGTATGTAGGAACATTTAGTTAAATTAGTTAGTTATTTATAAGCCCATATTGACACATAAGTGTTATAAGAAAGAGGTGGCTAGCTCATCAAAATAATGGATAAAAATAGAAGTTAAGAATTAGAAGTATTCCAGGTATAATCCTCAGGGTTCATGGAAATAATTTAGGTGAGACTTTATCATTGAAAGACAACCTTGAATGCAAAAGGTGTGAAATGTGGAAGATTATATGTAATAGAGTGAGAGCTACAAGCATATTATCCACTTTCTTCTTAAGTTGATCAAACTAATCACTAGTATTTTAAGGTTTAGAAGTGCAGGTAGTAGTGGTATGAGAAGCATGGGTAGAACGGATGATGTCTAAAGAGAGTAAGAGGAAAGAGGGTTGAAATGATAGTGGAAGGAAAAATCATATTATAAATGTAGAGTTGTCCTAGAATGATAAGGAGGAATGGTACAAAGAATAGTGCTACTACTTATATGGGTATGAATGAACACTATCCAACTTTAAATTGAGAACACTAACTTGGACATAGATTGTCACAATGTAAGAATATTACAAATCATACATATAATGCACATCCACAAAATAATTATTTCACTAGTTTCAACATAAGCATATACCTTTGCTAAACTTTCCTCAACTACCTTAAACTCGGATATTCTTCATTAGTTTGTATGGTGAATTGTACCTACAATTATCTATGGTATCAAAATTACTTATAAACATGTAGCTACATTTTGCATGAATGTCTACAAGAACAATTGCAATTACGTCTAAGAAAATTTATCTATCCTTTATGCTTGATGGATATCCATACCCTGTTCGAAAGCTCCCATTTGATATAGGCTGGAAGGACGCTGGCAAAGGTTGTAGAGTCTGGCTTTACACCTGCCAATATCCTGCAATCAGAGCGTTAAGAACATATTTGATTGAGGCATTCTTTCAAACAGTTCACATGCCTTGTTTGTGCTTCCATATTTTGTATATCCTGCAATCATGGCATTCTATCAAACAATTTTTGGAGACATGTCTACCAGACCAGTTGCAGCTACATCTGACAAAATTCCTTTAACGTTTATCCTGTAATATGTCTGTATCCTGTTCCAAAGCTCCCATTTTGGGAGCAGGCTGGGAGCATGCCAGCAAAGGTTGCAGAGTCTGGCTTTACACCTACGCATTTGGCGAAATTTTCTAAATTCTTTTCAACAAACGCATTCTATGAGACCACAGTTCTTTGAGGCATACATTCACGTGCCTCGTATAGTCTTCCACATTTTGCATACATGTGTATCAGAGCATTTCCGACTATAATTTCTGACTATAATCCCCTTGCCTGTATGATTTAATGGATGTTCATACCCTGTTCCAAAGCTCCCAACCTCACCACTGTAGAAACCATTTGCATTTCTATTCTTCTCTCATGTCTTGTTTAATACGAACAAACCCTCCACCAGACTTCCGCACGAGAACCGTTTGAATTTGAAATTTAGGCAACTACTGTATAAACGGAAAGGGAAACGGACGCTGGCTACAGAAACGGGCCCACATCTGCCACATAAGCAGTCAAAGTAGCTTAGTGTGTGATGTTTAAGCCAGGCCGATCAAACCCACTTTGTTGAATTGGCCCAGGGCGAGGAAATAGTAATGCTTTAAAGTGGGGAACAAACATATGGATATGGATGCCAATAATGGGCATGATAAAGTTAAAATGTATGAGAATATGTATGGATATGGCATAAGATAGGGTTTAATGTATATGAATTTGAGAAGGTGGCAATGAGTGAAGGATTGGGGAATGAGCCCAACTTTGTACAAGATTACACTATTTTAAAGTATAAACTTCTAAATATTGTTATTCTTATTTTGAATCATTATTTTCTAGTTTTTAATTGACTCTAAATGATAAATTTTTGGTTTCCATAATTTACTATCTCATCTTTTGGCATTACACACACTTTTTATATAACTAATTCTACAATCAACATATCTTTTCTTTCTCATCCTAATGGTGTAGCATAGAAGGATGTGGCTAATCTCCCGACAAAACGCACCTATGTACATACAAAAATGCATGAAACCATACATAGAAACATACATAACATGATGAGATGGCATAGTGTGGGGCCCGCCAAAAGGGGGATAAAAGTGGCAATACCGGTAGACAAGACCAAAGGTTAGGGAAACAATAGGGAGGAGATAATGGCACTATCAGATTGATTTTCCTGCCTCCTGTCGGTTGATAAAAATGGGCCCTATGGCTTGCACGAGAAGTTGTCATTTTCAGAGCTTTTTTCTGGCATGGGAATTAGAGACGGACTGATGTGTGTGTTTTCTAGTTTGGAGAAAGAAGGCGGAAAACACTCTTTTCAATCTGCACGTTGAAAGGTGAAGGTTGGAATGCACATGGAGGAGTTAGAGGAGAAAATCGACCAAATTGAGGTGAATTTTCAATCCACACGTTGAAAGGTAAAGGTTGGATTGCACATGGAGGAGTTGGAGGAGAAAACCGACCAAATCAAGGTGAGGGGTGCTAACCAATTGGGTTGCAGAGGGTTTTATAACACTATGTGGGTTGCTTGTTTCTTAACACCAAGGGTTTTCCAACATGAATTTTTACAAAACAAAATGAATATCTCGAAAAGCTTTTGTAACTTAGACAACACAAATGTATTGAAAGGCCCCTTCAAAATTTATAAGGACTTTTAATTTGTGTAAAAATTGCATTTAAATTTCAGATGATTGAAAAAAAAATGCACAAAATAATTGTAATTTGGAAAAATGCATAGAATAATTGTAATTTGGAAAACACAATGTGGGTTTTCAGTTATTTGAATCTCCTTGTTTAAATGTAAAGGGTTATCTCACAGTGGGTTGTTTGCTTATTAACACGTAGGGTTTTGCAACATGGAATTTTACAAAATAGTATGAATTTCTTGAAAACCTTTTGTTGTTTAGACATGTTCACGAATGTAGTTTTCTTCTTAACACCTAGGGTTTTGCAACATTGAATTTTACAAAACAGTATGAATGTCTTGAAAATCTTTTGTTGATTAGACAGCACGAACATAGTTTGCTTCCTAACACCTAGGGTTTTGCAACATGGAATGAATGTGTTGAAAAGCTTTTGTAATTTAGACAGTGTGAATGTATTGAAAGGCCCCCTCAAGATTTATAAGGACTTTTAATTTGAGTAAAAATTGCATATAAATTTTGCATGATTGAAAAAATAATGCACAAAATAATGGGTGATCCCACAATACTGGTTTACAATTTTTGGGAGATCCTGATTTTTGCTGAAATCACATATTTTTAGAAAATATAATGACTTAAGCCTTGAAAAGTTCCATTTAAAGGATTCCAATTGAAGAGGGTTTGATAAAACCACCTTATATCAAGCCCCCTTGGATAGAACCCCACTAGTTTTAAACCATACAAATAATAGAGTCTCTTTTACACCTATCAAAATGTTGATAAAAACCCACTTTTGACTTACCTTTTGGGGGATCAAATGAATTCATTTAAAATTTATTTTTTGTAAGTATGTACTCCTTATTATAAGCTTCCCAAAAAGTATAATTTTAAATAAATTTAGGGTAAGTGCACCAAGATGGTTCCCAAAAAACCAAGATGGTTCCCAAAAAAGGGGCTTAAGTGGCCACTTTTTTTCTGAAATCAGGAAATACTGACCTTGGACGTGAAATTGAGGATAGCTGCACTCAATTTTTTTTTATGGAACAAAAACAAGGACCGCAGTGCTCCGAGTCTACTTTCTAAACTACTAATTTATTTTGAAAATGGTTGAGATTAAGGGGTTCAAAAGAGGGACACACACAAATTGATGTTGTTTCTGTCAGAAAAACATAACATACTTAACTCTTGGCAATGACCGAGCAGGTGAACTTTTTTGCAGTATTTTTAAAATAAGCTCGATCCCGAAGTTAAGATAATAAAGAGTATGTAGTAAGAGTTGGATATTTATTTACGATAATTTTTTGTGATAAACGTTTTATTAATTTTCTAAGTGGGCACTTACAAAAGCAGAATTTTGGCCGTGCTCCTCAAATTTTTTGAAAACTAAATGATTTTGGTAGGTAGTCTGGTTCCAAAATATAATTTATTTCAAATTTCGATGAACGGTTAATTTATAGTGAAAAAATACCAAACATTGCTTTTTGAAGAAAAACGGACATACAATCAAAAGAAATTATGGATGAAAGGTTTAACATTGTTAGAAAGTGAAAAAAATTACATCGTTGGAAAGCTAATAAAGAACCTAACATTACCCATGTCTTCGATTTTCTTGATATTGAACCAGATGCAATCTTGATGGTGAGCGCGAACCCGATTATGTGAAAATTTGTTGAATTTGGAAAAAAACCTGTCTCTGGTCTTTGGGAATGCCCTCCAAGACTTTGGGTTGGTATTCCAAGGAAAATACCAAAGCTAAGGCTCAAGGATTTCCAATGCAATACATAACGCGTGCGCGTTATAACGCGCTCGCGTTATGTCTTGCTTTTGACATTTTCCGAAGAGCATTACTAGCAACAAATACCGCGCTCGCGTTATGTCTTCCCTTAGTTAAATGCCACTTTATTGAATGTTTGTTGATATGTTTGTATGTTTGTATGTGTATGTATACTAGTGTGTCATGTATGTATGTTTATGGGAGAGAGGGTGGGAGTGGGAGAGGGTTTAGCATGGTAGAGCATGGGAGAGAGTGGCAGAGTGGGAGATAGGGAGGGAGAGTGTGGGAGACAAGGTTGGAGAGAGTGGGTGAGTAGGAGATAGGGTTGGAGTTGGTTGGAGAGTGTGGGAGAGAG
>VDFB02369707.1:0-18322 GCA_007258455.2 Sequoia sempervirens | reverse complement strand
CCTCATTCCCTCATTTAGACATCTAGATTTCTGTTTTGCAACATGGTGAAATCATCAATGATTTGGCCAAGTTTTGGGTAATTTTGATTGCATTCTGACCAATTTAATTTTCCAAGTTTTTAATGGCTTTAATGTCAGAGCCTGAGCCCAAAATGGGCCTGCTGAATCTGAGTGTCAATGCAATGATTAGAATTGTGTAAATCTGAACAATTAGCAAGTCTCTATAGAAAGCGAATTGTTGGCATTCATACAAATATAAATTATTTAGGGTAATAGAAAATGAAGAGTTGTAGGGAAAGACAGTGTACACCTTCCAACAGTTACCCTCACATCAGACCTTGGTGGTTATGCAGACTTCTTTTTTCACTTCATTGTTGGCTGGGACACTCCTTGATCCTGCAAGGGGAGGAAGTGAAACACAAGTTGATTATTTTTTGTTGGCGCATTGAAGAACAATGCTCTATAGTATCTTTCAGGTAGATGTGTCACATGGATCAGGGGATTGTGGTTGTCTACATCTTGTAATTTTGTATTTGATTTGATTTGGTAAGACTGTAAGACTTTCTTCTAATTGCTTTCATGTTTATCAATGGTTTCTTTGTTGGCTACAATAGAAGTTATCTTGTGAAGAAATGAAAAAAATTGAGAGAAATTAATCCAAGTAATTACGCCATAATGATAGTCTACAAGCATCATCCTTCTTAAAAAATGTGAACATTCCATATGACAAAGGATATTCATGAATTATAAAGGAGTGGGACAAATTTTATCTACCTAACCAAAAAAACCGGACATATAAATTATCAAGGCCAGTTAGAATGAAAAATATGATTTTTTTTTTTTCTAATTTCCAAAAAAGTTCTTCTATGTTAGGTATTACGAGTTAGGAGTTACAGTTTTATATTTAATTAGGGAAACAAGAAAACTATTGAATGTGGTTTATCATGATGTGATCTGGCAAATTTATGTTTGTTGGCAAATTTGTCTACGACCTGAATATGTGTTTTTATTTGTTCAGTGTTATGAGCAAATTTAAGTTTTGGCAGTGAGAAATACAGGGAATGGGTTTTATCATTTATGCAATTTATTGTTGTCTATCTATTTTTTTAGTTTTCTATTGTTCTTTGTAGTTGATTGCTTTGGATTTGTAGCTTTATACAAGTAAAATTTTCAATATGGTTGAAGGTATAGGTTCCTAAATTTTAGTTCTAGTCCTATTCAAATTCCCAAATAGAACTAAATCCACCATTTGGTAAGGGGAAAGTAGTTACCCATTAATACAATCAGATGTTTTAAGTTTTATCTTCACTTGTAGTTGTAGCTGTATTCTATTTCTTCTAGATGAACGTCACATAATGTTATTCTGTAAGAATAAAAATTATGGTTCTGCATGATATGTGGAAGACCAAGTAATACCACGTGGATTTTCTTCACAAGTACTTTGAGTGTACTTGTCATTGTCGACTGAAAAATCATGTTGATATGTCAATGTAGATGGTGTTTAATTGAGTTGTCTTCATTTATTGCATCATTTGACTTGCTTTTATTTAGCATTGATTATAATATGTCTTTCTACAACCTTTCATTATCGTTTTCCAAACCTTCCAGGATTGATCCATTGGTTGAAAAAATTGGACCCAGCAAGCTTAAATTTTGCTTCTTATTCGGGACTGCAAAAACATGGGATATTAAAACAATACATAAATTTTGTAAAATAAACTTAAATAAAGCTTGACAAGCATAATGATTCAAGAATGAATTTAGATAATAGTAGCATCTCAGAATTTGGGATTGACTTGGCAAACCCGAAGTATAAAATTGTCGCAACTCGGTGGTTCTCGATTTCAAACCCTAACTGAAGTTTTGAGTTTTTTGCAAGTTTTGTGATTTTTGTGATTTTTGAGGTTTTTGCAGGCAAAATGGTATATTGCGATTTTTCTATAAATATTAAATAAATTCATAAAAAATTCAAATATGCATAGAAATCGATAGAAAGTGTTCAGAATGCAAGGCGTTTCATTTATTTCATTTCTCCTGAACTTTGCAATACACAAAAGTTGAACAATAATTAAATACAATGATTTTTATTGGAACCTGGATGGCGGCTGCTGTAGCTGGTGATGGTACGGCCAGAAAATAATATAAATCTCCTCCAGCTCGAATCTCAATGCAAATAACACAGAGTACCAAGCGCCCCCAATGTGCAATCACCAAATAACAGATGACGAAGGCATTTCCTCAGAAGAATGATAAGTACGGCCTGAAAGTACAGTTGTACGGCCTGCTGCAGCAATATGGAAAAGTACGGCCTCCTTGGGATTTGTGCCAGATCACTGAAAACTCAACTCTAATCAAGTCGCCTCTGCCTGCTGATGATATCCTCTGAAAACCTCTGCCAAAATGGATGTGTAAGCTCAATCTGTGACTTCCGGATGAAATCACCAAGTGCAATCTTCAGCTGGTATTTCACAGCCTCAGTATGCCTGATCTCTGAAGAGGTTACGTTCTCCAGAAACGATGTTCGCCAGAAACCCTAGGGTTTGCAAACTCCAAAGCTCAGATGCTCAGTAGACAAAATTGAATAATAATCAAGATAGTTCGATTTTGCCTGTGAAGAGTAATATATTCTCTTCTTTGAAAAATTCGACCTAATCCCTTCATTAAAATAATCATTTAAATAAATGATATAATATTCACTTTTGAACTTAGGAAAAGGATTAAATAATTGGCGTCCACTTTTAATGAGCATTAAATACTCATTAAGTCACATTATAATAATATATTATAAAGTATAATTAAAATACTTTATAATTGAGCCAATTAATTAAATACTTTAATATTTCAATAAAGTGACTTTATAATAAAGTCAAATTATTAAATATTTAATAATCCATGAATTACTCCTTATTTCTCCGTCAAATCAACCATCTCAATAACTCGGGTCAACTGAAATGTATAGTGCCCTGTGTGCTCCCCGCCTCGGAAATAGTAAATTCCGCCCGACCTAACTTTCTAAAAATAGAAAAGTTCTCTCAAAGACTCTTCGAAGACTTCACAAGGCCCAAACTCCTGAATACACCTGCAAACCGAGCTAACCAACACCGAAGCAACCGGGCCAAAAGTGATCCTTCAACACTCGCCACCTCTACTTAGGATCAAATGATAAGCTAATCCCTCGCCACCAAATGGCCGACCAGGGATGGGACATGACAAGCCCGGGCTTCTCCCCCTCGAAATTCATTGTTTGTCCCTCAAGTAATCTCAACTCGATGTCGTGAAAATCGCCTCTGACTCCCATGTAGCATCCTCAACTGGCAAATCTCTCCACTTGACCAGATATTCCCTGGTCACACGCCTCCGAAGGTGTCTCTCTCTCATATCAAGGATGGCCTCAGGTACTAGTATCAGTTTCCCTTCATCATCAAGGGGTGGCAAAACTGGAGAGGGAACAACATGCTGACCCAATGCCTTCTTCAGGCGAGAAACGTGAAATAGATTATGGACCTTGCTATCAGCTGGCAAGTCCAACTCATAAGCAACCCTCACTTTACCGCCCGACAACGAAATGGACCATAGTAGCGAGGTTTGCTCACCTAATTCTTCCTCATAGAGAGTAGACCGGACGATATACCGCAACATGAGGTACAATCTTCATATCACCCACTTTCAAACCGGCCAACCTCTTCTCCTCGTCAAGATAACAAGGCCGGCCTCGGTGTCGCCGATATTGTCTCTGTAGACTCAAGATGTCCCACACTCGTGATCATATCACCTGCACTCGGCACTCTGCTATCGCTCAAAATCAAATCCAGAAGATTGGGCGCCTCATACCCGTACAATGCCATGAAGGGGGTCATCTGTATCGCCATATGGTGAGTCGAGTTATAACAATACTCGCACAAGTAAATCCACCTCACCCAAGCTCTCTGCTGACCAGCTATATAATTGCGCAAATAACCTTCCACCCACTTATTGACAATCTCTGTCTGTCCATCGGTCTGTGGATGGTAGCTAGTACTCGGTGTCAGCTCGGTCCCACAAAGTCTGAACAACTCCTGCCAAAAGTTGCTCATGAACCGGCTGTCTCTATCGCTGACTATCGTCCGAGGCAAACCATGCAGTCGGAAAACCTCTCTGAAGAACAACTCTGCAGTCTGCGATGCTGTGAAAGTAGTCGTAATCGGGAAGAAATGGGCGTACTTAGTCAACCGATCGACCACTACATAAATGCAATCTTTACCCTGGGCTTTCGGCAAACCCGCGATAAAGTCCATAGATAAACACTCCCACTTCCTGTCAGGTATCGGAAGTGGCTGGAGTAATCCAGCGGGGTAGGTGTGCTCCTGCTTGTTCTGCTGGCACACAGAACACTCACGGACATACTGCAAAACATCAGTTTTCAGCCCTTTCCAAGTAAACCGTTCCCGAACCATTTTGTAAGTCTTGTAATATCCGTGGATGGCTCAGTAGAAGGTCGTGGAAAGGTTTCAAAATCAGAAGTCCGTACTTTGCTGGGAACCAAAAGTATCCGCCTTTGAAATGATCGTCATCTACAATCAGAGTACTGCTGCCTCCGCTTCGTCTCAAGCCAACGATGCTAAAGCCCATGGGTTTTAGCACGCCTCGCCATGATCCGGAAGCCTCCAATCCTCGTAATCGCGGCAAGGCATTCAACTGCTCCACGGTGACAAGGTCACTATATTCTCGCCTCTAATGAGTAATATCGGGAAGTCATATGACCGCAGTTTACTGACCCATTTTTGCTGCCTCTCATTCAAGTCACGATGTCCAAGGAAATGTTTTAGGCTGTTATGATCTGTGCGAACGCTGAATTTTCTGCCTACCAGGTACTGCCTAAACTTAGCCAATGCATGCATAATGGCTAACATCTCCTTGTCATATATACTATAAAATCTCTCAGGACCCCTGAGTTTCCTGCTCTCAAATGCACCTGGATGACGCCCGCATCAAACGGGCAACTAATGCCCCTCCCCTCAAGCATCACGTATCAAATCAAATGACTTCAAAAAGTCGCACAAGTAGTAATCCTGGACATGAAGTCATGATCACCTTAAACCCGCCAAAGCACTTCCGTCAGGACTAAAAGCCCCCCTCTTCGTCAAGTCTGTAAGGGGTGCGGCGTGACGTGAGAACCCGCTAACAAATCTCCTGTAGAATGCACACAGCCCAATGAAACCTCTAAGTTGCGTAAGGTTCTCAGGTACCGGCCAGTCAACAATAGCTCGGACCTTTTCAGGGTCCATACTCACTCCCTTGGCACTGATTATGTGCCCTAGATATAACAACTCCTCCATGCCAAGCTCGCACTTGGATTCCTTAGCATAGAAAGACTCATCCGCTAAGATACCCAAGACTGTGTCCAAATGAGCCAGATGCTCCTCCCATGACCTGCTATAAACCAAAATGTCGTCGAAGAAGACTAACACAAATCTCCTCAACTGAGCACTGAAAACCCTGTTCATAGTTGCCTGAAAGGTGGCAGGTGCATTGGTTAACCCAAAGGGCATAACCAAGAACTCGAAGTGACCGCAATGACACCGGAAAGCGGTTTTCTCAATGTCCTGCTCCCTCATCTGTATCTGATGGTACCCTGATCTCAAATCAATCTTCGTAAAGAAGACTGCACCATGCAACTCATCTATCAGCTCATCAATGCGCGGAATGGGGTACCTATTCTTGATGGTTCTTTTGTTGAGCTGCCTGTAATCGATGCACATCCGAAGGGATCCATCCTTCTTCTTCACCAATACAACCGATGAAGCAAAAGGGGATTTGCTAGGTCTGATATGACCCATAGCCAACAACTCATTAATAGTCTTCTCTATCTCATCCTTGAGCCGTTTCGGATGGCGGTAGGGGGTGATCATCACGGGCTTGGCGCCCTCCTCCAACTCAATAATGTGCTCCGTACCCCTATCTGGCGGTCTACCAGGTGGAATGTCACTAAACACTTTGGAGTGTTTAGTCCTCAGAATCTGTATGTCAGGGTGGTACTCACCCTTCTGCGGCTCCTGCTGGGCTGGCATCAACATGCACTCAGCCGCCCAGTCAACCATATCATGACGAATGAGCCTCTCCATCCGTCTGAATGAAACCATCCTAAGATTACTGTCCCGAATTGCCTTGATGACATGTGGCCTTCCGTCAACCTTGAATTTCATCTCCATATCCCGTAGGTTGAGCGTGAACTCACCCAAATCATGTAACCATGCCATCCCTAGTACCACATCTGTATCACCCATATTAACAACATAGAATTCAGTCTTGAATTCATAGTTGTTCAATCTCATCGGCAGATCAGTAATCTTTCTGTCGCACCTGAGAGTGTATCCGTCAGCTACCTTGACTCGGATACCCTCGAAAGCCTCTGTCTGGATACCACGTCTCCCCACTAAACGTGCATCAATAAAATTATGTGTCGCACCCGTATCCAACAAAGTAATCACCTTCTGACCTGCTAAGAGCCCACGGAGTCGAAATGAACCATCTCTCTGAAGACTAGTCAGATGGGCTTCCTGTAGCTTCCTTCCACCTTCATGTTCATGCTCATTTTCGGACTTCTCATCATCTGAAGGCTCGGAATCAGCTTGCTGGTCTGACAGATCAGATTGCTCTTCGCCCTCATAATACCACTCCATTTGATTATTTTTGACTTTCGGACGAAGTGGGCATATGTGCTTTTCATCATAGGGTGCCTTGCACCAAAACACAACTTCTTCTTACGTAATTCGTTCAAAGTCTCTCTGTCAAACGGGGGTGCATTCTGTCTCTTAGGATCCTGTTGATCCTTCCTCCTGTCAAAGGGTCTATTTCTGTCATTGTTTCTATCGAAAGGCCTGTTGGGTCTCGTGTATGGAGTGGACCCTGAATTGAACTTGCTGCGAGGTGCGGCAAGTTCCATGCTGCGTGCCTTCCGCATGGCCCCCTGAAGTGTGGGAGGGTCAAAAGCCTTGACCCAACCTCTCATGGGTTCTGTCAAACCCTCAACAAATAATATAATGAGTCTCCTCTCCGAAATGCCAGTCACCATGACTGCCACTCTCTGAAACTCGCCAATGTATGCTTCCAGACTGCCAGTCTGTGTGAGCTGAGCCAACTCTCTGAAATACAACTCTGGATCCTTCCTATCAAATCTTTCTATCAATCTGCTCGTGAACTCCTGATAGGTATTAACAGCATGATGGCCTAATGTGTACATGCCGTGGTGCCACCAATCATGCGCGACTCCGTCCAGATGTAAAGTGGCAAATTTAATTGCCTCATCCTCCTGCATAGGTCTAAGTGACAGATAGTTGTCCAATTTCTGGACCCATGACCTAGCTGATGTCTTCTCTGACCCACCAAAATATGGCAGTGTAATCTTGCTCACAGCATATTGTAAATCCCTATTCACCTGTGGCTGCTGCTGCTGATGCTGTGGGGGTCTACGATCAAATCTACCTCCTCCTCTGGGTTTATAGACATCTATAAACTCATGAAACGTGAGTGCCTGCCGGATCTCAGGCGCTAAAGACATGTACTCGCCATGAAATCTCGTCAAGTCTGCCACCGACATGCCGTTCTGTGGCTGGAAGTCCTGATGATGCACCTGATGCTCTGCCCCTGGAGTCTGTGGTGGAGTCTCTCTGGGTAAGAAAGTAGGCTGGCCTGGCCTACGCTCCTGATAGATCGGTGACGGCTGCCTAGGAGCTGATGCCAATGGCTGATCCACTGGAGTGGTCCCGCTCGTCTGTCCAATCTGTATGAAGTGAGGCTGTGTGGGCGTACACTGCCTGATAGTACCCATCAACTGCGACATCATATCCATCATGTTGTCGTGTCTCCGTCTAAACTCCTCATCGGTGATATCACCCTCTGCATGTGCCTTCCCTGCATCCCTGCGAGTCTCTGAGGAAGTCTCACGTTCTGCCATTAGTGTTGCTACACTGTTCTCACTACCGTCTGAACTGGATCTGTGAAAACCAAGCACTCCTGATATTGTCTGACCTTCTGGAATCGGAGGACCTGTCCAGTCTTCGTCTTTGCCTGTCCCTACACCTCTGGTATACTGAATAGGATCTCGGCTCATGAAAAGGCAAGCAAAAAGCACTCTGAATACTGAAAAGCACTGAAAAAGCACTGAAAAAGCACAGGATGGCAGGAGATCTGTGCTCTGATACCACTGTCAGAACCCTGGTGGTTCTCAAAACTGTAACCCTAATTGTTTTTGTTTGGTTTTTGCAATTTTTGGTTTTTTTGTGATTTTGAAGGTTTTCACAGGCAAAATGGAAAATGCGATTTCTCTAGAAATTGCTAAAAAATTCATATAAAATTCATACAAGCTCAAAATGCATAGAATTTGCTCAGAAAGGGAAGGCGTTCCTTTATTTCATCTTTTCCAGAACATACAATATAAAAAAATCTGAACATATAAGCATTATTTGGAATTTTATCAAATAAAACCTGGTATTTAAGATGGCGGCTGCAGCTGGTAAAAGAATGTACGGCCAGAATGATAGAAGACTTCTCTGAGCTCCAAAACCAACACACAACCTCTGATGACCAAGGCGCCCAATAACCCCAAACCAGAAACTGAGAAGGAGAGGCGTTTCTCTGGGAATGAAGAAGTACGGCCCTGCTGGTACGGCCTGTACAGCAGTAATAATGATAGTACGGATTCCTTGAAACTTGTGCCAAAACACTGATGAGTGGTAGTGAATGGAATCGCCCCAAAAAGAAGATGATTTCCTCTGTAAATCTCTGAACAAATGACTGGTTAAGCTCAATCTGTGACTTCTGGATGAAATCACCAAGTGCCAGCTTCAACTGATATTTCACAGCCTCAGTCTGCCTGATCTCTGAAGAGGTTACGTTCTCCAGAAACGATCGTCTGCCAATAACCCTAGGGTTTGCAAACTCCAAAGCTCAGATGCCAAAAGACAAAATTGAATAATAACAGGATAGTTCGATTTTGCCTTGGGAAGAACAATATATTCTCCTTTGAAAAGTTCGACCTAATTCCCCATTAAAATAATCATTTAAATAAATGATTTAATTTTCACTTTGGACTTAGGAGAATTGATTTAATTATTGGCGTCCATATTTAATGAGCATTAAATACTCATTAAATCACATTTTAATAATATAATATAAAGTATAATTAAATACTTTATAACTTAGCCAAATAATTAAATATTTTAATATTTCAATAAAGTGACTTTATTATAAAGTCAAATTATTAAATATTTAATAACTCAGTAATTACACCTTATTTCTCCGTCAAATCAATCAACTACTGAACTGGGTCGAATCTGAGCTGAATAACTGCACCAGGTGCCCTGCCCGAAATAGCAGCTTCCGTCTGACCTAACTTTCTAAAAATAGAAAGTTCTCTGAAAAAGCTCTGGAAGGTCTGAAGGCCCAACTGACACCTGCAATTAGGAGCTAACAACGAGCAAGCGCCAAAAATGATCCTCGAACACTCACAGTCGACCTACGAGGATCGAATGATAGGCTAACTATAGTCACGAAGTGTCGACTAGGATGGGGACATGACAAAGATCCTCTTTCTTACAATGGGCTGCATATATATAGCCTTTAGTTGTAATTGATTCTTTATTCAACTACTAAATAAAAAGGTTAAAGTTTCCTTTAAAATTTTAGAAACTTAAACACTTTTATAACTTCGAGGTTTTGAAATAAAATCTACTGAAACAAACTAAACGTTGTGTTTTGAAGGCACAATATCTCCTTCAATATCCTCTTTGTCTTTCATGGGAGATGAACCTGGGACTGGAGATTGTGATGCCTAAGAAGAAACCTTGGCCTTGTAATCACAAAGTACTTTGACAGTTGGAGCAATTTCATTGTGCCTCAGGACAATTATATGCTGGTTTTGAGCTTCTTGATAGACCTGTTGTTCTGAAATGTTTGAAGATGTGCAACACAATGGATGAGAGCAGTGTCTATATTGCTTAGCTTTTTAATGGCCTCCACATCAAATACCTGTTTGTCAAAGAACTTTTTGATCATTGCCTTGAAATTGTCCTTGATAGATTGGTTGTCACTGGTACGAGAAATCCTTTATTGGGATATCCAAATCGATATATAAAAAGTCAATTTGGATATTAGCCTTCAGTTGATCACACTCCTTTAATAATGTGGCTTGCTTTTGTATATTTTGTTTGATTGCTAGCATCTTCCATTCAATGCTCTTTATCCATATGAGACACCTGTACTTGTTAGCACTTGAGAAAATTTGTTCTGCAATAAGCTTGTCAATGCTCATCCCAATCATTTCCTTGAGGTTTTTATCCACCTTTATCCATGTTTGTTCTTTCTTGGATGCATTTATCTCATCATTGACTTCTTTCTTTCTAGTGTCAATCTCATCATATATTTTCTTTGTCTCTTCTATGAAATTTGATGCTTTAGTTACTTTTTCCTTTACCTAGTTCTTAGTTATTTTGCCATAGGATTGATACCTGCATATCTTTTCAATTACTTCTTTCCCATTTCTTGAGCTGGGATTTGAAAGAGGCATTGATTTTGTCTAGTGGTTGGGCTGACGTGTCAACAATGGAATTGAGGCAAGGAGTCAAAGTTCTTACTTGTTATTTGAGTTCATCTTTAGAGCTGTTGATGTTTTAGCAAGCTTCGGGCTTATCCTTCCAGCCACAAGTGAAGACATAAAATTGCATATAGCCTTCGGCTATTTATTTTATTGGGATAATTAAGTGAAGAGGCGCTTCACTTGGCAACATTACATTTTCTTTTGGCCGAACTTCCTTGTATTTTGTAAATATTAATTGTAATTATAATACTCTCTTGTGGCCGACCTTGTACATGAAGAGGTGCGACCTCTCTATTATTTGTGTATTTATACAAGGCCATTTCTCCTTCATTCTATGATCAAGCAAGTTCGAATTATTCCTTCATTCAAGTGCGAATTCCTTCAAGAGCAGATTGCGAATTCCTTCAAGAGCAGTTTGCGAATTCCTTCAAAGGTCAGATTGCGAATTTCTCTAAGTGCAGATTCAGATCACAAGGAAGAGCAGATTATCATCTGTTATTGCATCTAGAGTTGATGCTGGATATTGGCCTTGTATTGGCCTCATTGTAAAGAGAATTATTGTCATTACTTATATATAAAAGAGAGATCTTTGTTGCTGGGTTTTTCTCCCTCAAGAGGAGGGTTTTCCCAGGGTATATGCTGTGTTTCTGTGTCTGATTTTGAATTTAATTTTCTGTGCATTAATCTGATCATTAAAATCTAACAAGGCGTTTATCTTTCTTTGTTCTTTCAACTAGCCTAGCAACCGACACTTGAAAATTATGGATAGCTCCATCATGTGAGGAGGGGCCAAGATTAATTCGTGTAATGATAAAATCCTTCTCAGTTACCTCGTTGATGTCCTTCTTGGAAGAAGGATTGGCAACTTCTATATACATATTACTAGAATTAGAATCTTTCATCAACCTTGAAGTAGTCTTAGCCTTTTTTGGTTGGGCGACTTCTAGAGAAAATTGGAAACAACATCAAATTGAGGAATGTTTAGTTGAGCTACCTTTCTCTTTCTTGAAAGAGTTTGTTGTAGCTAAGAAGCAAGGGGGCCAAAAAGAGCACCAAATTAAGTACTAGTGACATTAGGTGAGAACTATAGGGGCCTCATGGGTGGAAGTGTGATGAATGGATGCTCAACTTTATTAAAAGATGAGACATTAGGTGAAGCGGGAGGTGAAGGATTGGATTGAATAGGGGGAGTTAGAAGCAAATGTGGTGGTGAGGAAACTAGTGATGAATGAGATGGAGAGGATGAAGAGGTACTTACTTGAGAAGGGGAGGAAGCCATATTGATAGCTACTTCCTTTGATTCCTCTTCAATAGCCTCCGATTTTTCTTCCTCCTTTTCTTTCTTGGTTTTCTTCTTTGAGCTGTCCTTGCATGACCTCTCAGGATTTCTCCTCTTTGGAGGATCTTCATCATCACCTCCTCCCTCTCCACTAGCAAATTGAGAATTGGTTGACGAGGAAGGGTGGGAAGGAGTGGACTTTGTTTTTCTTCATTTTCTACTGCAGCTCCTTTCACCTCAAAAGGCTTTGTGGTTGATTTTTTTGCTGTCTGCATCACCCTCTCTCATGTCCTCCTCAGCACTACTGCCATCCTTTCTTTTGAAGTCTTCATTTCTCTAATACCCTGATTGATGGGCAGTATTGGCTGAGTGTGGATGTGATCAAAATAAATAGGATCAACTAAATCTGATCAATCATCCTCTAGACTTTGGATGTCCCAATTTAATTTGAAGTCTTTGATTTGTTGTAGGAACAACCTCATCCAATCCCTTCTCCTAACTTTGTATTCATTGTCGCAAATAGCCCAATAACCTTCAATTGCTAGGAGATGATTGAAACTAGGTCCAAGCTGTAGGTTATTCTTGACATAATCTTTGTTGTCAAAGGGGAATTTCATGACATAAAAGTGCATGATGAGTTTCACCAAAGCTCTCTTGATGTTCAATGTGTTAGGCAATGACTTGCATTGATAGTGAGTTAGCCCAATAGGGAAAGTAATTCCTACCTTTTTCCTTTCTTTCCATCTCTATTTCACTTTGCCTATTTGCCTACAAATTTCAATAAGAATAAATTTATCACTTACATACCTAGGCAACTTATAAGGAAATCCATCAAAACCCCCAATTCGAATGTAAGTGAATCTTTAGAATTGAATGAAGTATTCTATTTGTGTTAATTAATTGGGTGGTTTTTGGAGATATTCTCATGCTCATGTCACCTTGGAGTTATCTAACTACATGCATTGTGAATGCATCATTCATTCTTTTGAAAATTTTATAGCTATGCTCCAATTGGAGCCGTGGGTAATGGTCATAAAATTAAGTTACCTCATCAAAATTACCAATAGGACCAATCCTAATGAAGTCTCATACTGGCTATGGCATAAAATAAATATGAAGACATATAAAAGTGTTTATTGAGTTGGAATTGGGTGAGTTGCCTGTAAGAAGCTTATCATTGATTATACTTCCCTAATCAATGAATTGTGCTCTATGGATAATGACAATAGTAAACAAATACATCCATTCTTTGAAATCATGGGCATCTTGATTACCAATTAATCTGTGGAGAAGCATAATAATATTTGAAATGTCAATGACGAAATGTGATTTGTGCAGGTTTTTCGGTAGTTGTGGCTTCCCCTTCTTAGGAGTGAAGCAATTTTAATTTTGGGAAATTGATTGAATTAACAAAAGAAAAGTTTTCAATATATAGAGATTACAAGACACTATAGATAACTATTAGTGACCCTCTTGCAGCAAACAACAAATATGAACATTTAAAGATGTCTACCTACTAACTATTGTAGATACAAAATGAATTGAAGTGTTTTAGCTGGGAAGTGCTTGGATTAACAAGAAAATTTTCCAATATATAGAGATTACAAGACATTAGCAGATAACTGAGTGAATTGATCTGCAACTAACAACAGTAGACATTTAAGATGTATACCTACTAACTATTGGAGATACAAAATATAATTTGACCATTAAACAATATAAGAATATAATATTCTAACACCCTCTCTTAATGGTCAATTAAGTCCTTTCTTTCAAGTTGCTTGATTTTGACAAACTTATTAGGGCTTAGAGACTTGGTGTGAATATCTCTAACGATCGATCAGCTATCGGAACTTATCTGCAGGTGAGCTGATCAAAGTCTTCATTGCGGATGTAGTGAAATGGAGCTTCGACATGCTTAGTACGTTCATGGAAGACTAGATTTTTGGCCGGTTTAAAGGCACCCCTTGATTATCGGTGTATACAAGGAGAAGGTCCTGCTTGTGGCGATGCCATGTCGAAAGCATCTGCAAAATAAATTGCCTCACATCTTGCCTTAAGCATTCCTCGATAATGCAACCCGATTAGGATAAAACCCATACTATTGCTTCTTGCTGATCCATGTTACAACACACATTACTAATGAATACATACCCAAAGTGGTTTTGTCATCCTTGGAACACCTTGAGTAAATTACGTATAACCAATCAGCTTTGGATCCTTGCATCTACCATACAAAATGCCATAATTTGAAGTGCCCTTAACATATCTTAGCACTCACTTTGCTGCAATCCAATGATCAACTTTTGGAGTTGTCATGAAGCGAGAAATGTAGCTCACTGCAAAACTGATGTCAGGTCTAGTGGCAGTGAGGTAGATGAGATTGCTCACTAGTTGCCTGAATGTCGTTTCATCAACCGAAGGTGAATCAGAGTTGGCTGACAACTTCAACCCCTTCTCCATAGGTGTGGAGGTAGGTTTGCAGTCCACTGACCAAAGTTGTTAGCGGAGACTTGAGCATGTGTTAGGCGAGAATAAAAATACTATGTTCGTCTACCAAACCTCAATACCCAACCAGTAATGGAGAAGCCCCAAATCTGTCATGTCAAAAGTCTGACACAAATCTTGTTTGATTGCTGCAATCAAATGTGCTGAACTGCCAGTAATGATCAAATCGTCAACATAGACAACAAGAAAGAGAATATCATCACTAGAGTGTTTGACATACAGATTACTATCAGAAGGGTTGTGCTGAAAACCATGATCAACCAAGTACTGATCAATCTTGATATACCATGCGAGAACTTTGTTTAGGTCCATACCAGAGTGCTCCGCGAATATATACGTGCTCTTTGCGGCAACCTTGGAAACCCGAGGCTGCGTCATATGGGCACCTATGCTGTTGGCCGTTGAGGAAGGCATCATAACATCCATTTGATGATGTCCATCAAAGTGGGCTGCAATGGCGAGAAGGCGGCCAATTGTGCTCATCTTGGCAGTAGGAGCAAAAGTATCCTCATAGTCAATGCCCTCCCGTTGTGTGAATCCTTGAGCGACCAATCTGGCCTTGTATTTATCCAAAGTACCATTTGCATGATACTTGACCTTGTAAACCCATTTGCAGCTGATAGGTTTCTTCCCATGGAGGAAGATCAGAAAGTACCTAGGTGTGATTCTTCAGAAGATTGATATTCTGTCTCCATAGCCTTTTCCCACTTTGGAATTCCTTTAGCCTCTGAATATGTCTGAGGCTCATAGATGTTGTGGATGTTGGCCATAAGAGCAAAATTGATTGTGTTTTGCTGCTTGTTCTTTCTACGAGTTGATCTGCCCTCAATGAGTTCATCAACATGAATATCTCCGATAGTCTTGAGCCACCACTTAGGCCGACGAGTAGAAGTACCAACATCTGGAATAGGAGAAACAACATCTCCTGGGATTTCTGGAACAAAGTCATCTGGATGTGAATCCTAAGGAAAATCAGGTGGTGCTAGATCATGACTGGTAGACTCCTCATCTTCAGAGTTAGAATGCTCTGAAGCCCTCCCATCGTGGGAAGCAAGAGGAAGATGAACACCCTCATTAGAAACCTTCATAGGCTGATCTGCAGGATTGGTAGTAGGAAGAAATGGACCAGTAGTCTCATCAATCACAACATCACGATTGAAAATGAGACGATTTGTCTCCACATCAATCAACTTTTATACCTTGTGATTGTCACTGTAACCAGTAAACATAAGTTTCTAGCTCTTGGAGTCCAACTTGGCACGCTTGGCTTTTGGAATCCATACATGAGCTGTAGAACCAAAGGCTTTCAGATGGCCCACCTTAGGCTTATGTCCTGACCAGGCTTCTTCGGCAGTCATCTTCTCAACGACTTGTGTAGGTGACTGATTCAGGAGGTAGACTGCAGTATAAACTGCTTCAGGAGCTTAAAATCGCGCGGACAAAACCTCAGACGAAAACGTATCAAAACGTGTGCATCAATTGTAAAATTGTGCCCAAAATGCGTGTTTCAAAGGACCGATGCGAGCACAAGAGGGCACGAAGCTGACAACTTCGATCTGCAAGATCAAAACACGCGCCAAGAGCTGCAAAGAGGTCGCACAAAAAAAGGCAGGCAAAGAAGATGCGAAAACGTGTTTCAGAAGGTCGTGTGGCCAAAAAAAAAGGCTTCCAGGAGAACAAACGCGTTCACTAACTAAGAAGAAACCCTCCACGAATTCACATCTAGAGGGTCACGATTTTCAATGAGGAATACTCATGAAAATTAAAGACAAAAACCCTCAAAATCTTCTGCAACCAAAAAAAAGGCTCGATTTCTAGACTAACGAAATTGATTTTTTTATTCAAGAAAAATTCATAGAATTTAAAAAAAAAATCAATTATCAAGCTCTGATACCATGAAACAATTTTAGCTAGGAAATTGCTTGAATTAACAAAAGAAAAATTTCCAATATATAGAGATTACAAGACATTGTAGATAACTAATGAACTGACCTACTGCAACTAACAACAACTGTAGACATTTAAGATGTCTACCTACTAGCTACTGTAGATACAAAATATAATTGACCATTAAACAATATAAGAATATAATATTCTAACAGGAACTGCCAACTTTCGTCTCCCAATGGTATTGCAGCATGCATTCTTCTTAATGGTGAAATGCTAGTAAACTACAATAATGTCTGTCTCCAAAAACCTCTCTTTGAGGCAATCTGAAAATTGTGCTAAGAGATTCCCCCATCTAATTTGGCTATTACCTAGTCATTTATTTTCTTCACCTCCTTGTTTTGAGGATCAATGGTTTATGCATTCTAGAACTAGGTTCATGCATTGCACAACCACGAGGAATCTTGTTGCTTGTAGGAGTCCACTCTCTACCAATGTCTGTGTAATTGGAGACCTATTTTCATTATTCATTCTGCACTAGAAGTACTCAAGATTTATGTGCCCTAACTTTGTGTCTTTGATCTCAGGTAACGTGCTTACGGATGCTCATATTCAAGGTATTTATATTTCATTTTTGCCAAAACCGAATTATAAAGGAAGCAAATCAAAACTTTTTAACACAAAGCCATGCAAATTTGGGGGAATTTGCAAGAAATTTTGCAGGGAACAAGTTTTCATGAAACTGGTTTTATAAAATTGAAATTCCCTTCTCTGTGAGTTAAGAGGATAGAGGGTAATGTACCTTCGAATTTTGTTGAGCTTTTTGTTTTGCACTACCTTTGAAATCTTCTCTGCACAATCGTTTGAATGTGCTTTGCAATTTGCTTTCATAACTCTCCTTCCATTATTTACAATTGCTTGTTAAAATGCTTTCTCTCTGATTAACATTGGCCTTTTATTAACTTGCATTTAATGTCCTTGAGCTTTGTGAGAGCATTAATGGTGTCTTTAATGTTGGCACATGTGAAGTCCTGCCATATTGATAGCTCTCAATTCAATTTGAAATGCATGTCTTTTCAACTTGCTCCTCAAAGGTTTGAGGAGTTTTCAAAACCTTATTGGCCTTTGATGATGGTTTTAAAACCAGATCTAAAAGCTGATAGAAAGGATTTGTTTTTATCTTTCACAAGACTACTTCTTACATCTTCGATGAGCCATCTATGAAGTTCTTCACTTAACTTTGCAATGGTTATGAATAACTTGTTGGCTCTTGATGGGGTTGTGACAACGTTGTCGGGGGTTGATAGAGGTTTTGAAACCATGTGAGATCTTTGACATCATTTTTCAAAGAGCTTTCTTTCAACTTTAAGCAAAGAAAATTTCATTGGCGTTTGACACAAAGTATAAAACTTAGACAAACATTGACATAAACTTCATCTTTAAAACTTGAAAGGTTGTGATAGTACTATCGGGCTCCGATAAAGGTTGTGGAAACCTCTTCGGATGCTGATGTAAGTTTTGAAACTTAATAAATTCACTGATGACTCAATACTTAGACAATTTTTGAAGGAAAACCCATGACTAGGTATCGAAAATAGTTGATATGGAGAGGACAAGGTAAACACAGGCTTAAGGCAACAAAAGGCAAGCATGTGCTCAATACCATCTTTTCAAATACTTCCATTACACATATAAGAGATTTCTATTAGTTTTTTGTATGGGTGGCTTGGCATTTTTTGTCCTTTAGTAGGGTACACTCACCAAATAAAACACACCACTTAGTTTTCTAGCTTTTTTTTATTTTAAGTGGGGGTGTAGTTTCTTCTGCAATTTTTAATATGTTTTCTTTTCTTATTTTTATATTGGTTTCTAACTTTGTTAGTTAACTATTGTTCTTATTTTGGAACAAGGTGCTTTTCTACTGTAATTTCTTAAAATTAGGTTAGGGTTTCTCTTCTCCTCTTAGTTGCTCCATTGAGATTGAAATTTATCATTGTAAACCCTAAAGTTCACTTGTTTTGTAAAAGAGACCTAGAGTACATCATTGAGAAAGATAGAAAGCATATTTAAGTTTT
>VDFB02369706.1:0-26428 GCA_007258455.2 Sequoia sempervirens | reverse complement strand
TCCCCATGATACATGTGTCATGCTGCGAGCAAAGATGGCTACGTAGTCGTCATCAGGCCAATCCTACGGTTCTCCAAACTAATGTTGCACGCGCTCGGGCAGATACCTCTCAATCACAGTATGCTCCTACCCCTGCATGTACGGTCCTAGCGACAATAAAATAACTGATCAAAATCGTTGGCCCATGCAGGGTGACCAAGGTATGGTCGCCAAGTGAAAACCAACATCTCGTCTAAGACCCGCCTCTAGTAGGGGATCCCGTGCTCACCGGTGTGTGTAAAGGATACACCACCTCTATATCGTGCCACAAGGGGATCATCTGCCCCCATCAGAACTAGAACGACACGTGGATGTAGCACAAAAATGTGCTTCCATGCCCAGATGTGAAGTAAAGTCACCCCAGCCCCCAACGCTCTGTCGTCCATGTAGACGTACTCATGGAGGTCCCTGTAGTGCGAGGCTAGAAGAACAAGCCCCCATGCGAAACAAACTAGCCTGTCTTAGACCATCTGCTCCCAGCAATACCCCAAGTCGGGACTGAAGTATCGCCCTCGTCTGTCTGGGGCAACAAGACCTAAAATAATAGCTGCAATCACCCAGTGGTAGGGAGGTGCTATGACCCTGTATCGCTCTAGCTCTATCTGTCCCTCATAGAAGATGATGTCCTATGTGGTGAGGACTCTGCAACAGGCCTTGTGCCCCTCGTCCATATCAAAGATCACCCATCGGCCATGAATCGATAATCATAGAATATGCCAAACATCCTCTAGAGTGATGGTAGCCTCACCAGTGGGGAGATGAAACGAGGACGTCTCGTTGTGCCACCTCTTGGCCAGCGTTGACAACATCCCTAGGTGAGTGCGCATGGGCACTGCATACGCAATGTGCCACAACCCTGCAACCCTGAGTCGATCCTGGTCCCTGTCGCTCAGGTCTCGCAAAATGCCAGCCAAGTCTCGCGACCTGTGCTCCTGAGAGTAAAGCTCCCTCGCCCCATCCTACATCAAGGAAGATCATCATGTTATTTTTTTTTTAAATTCTTCATCGAGCGCTCAAGAAAGTTCCCCAGTGGTGCAACCCGTGATGGTGTTGCAGTTTGATTTTAATCAAACTCTGACGCTAGAGCCCAAAAAGAGTAAAATTGCACTACCATGGTGCACTTTCCCTTCCAGCGTTGCAGTTTGGGTGAATTCAGCGACGCCGCATCACACTTTGTCAAACCGGCCTGCCAACCTTGAGCTCAGTATCACAGTTTGCAAACTTTGAATTGCACTGTTGCGGCGCAAAACAACACCTTGCGGCACAATTTGATTGTCGAGTGGCGCTATATAGCGCCGCTGCAGGAAAATCGACCTTTTAAAGCATTAAATGGGGCATTAAATGAAAAGACGAAGCTTGGGTAAGGGTCACATACCGGTGCCCTGATGCTAGGTGGCCACTGGTACGTTCAAACTCGATCAGTGATGTGTAGAGGAAGTTGTCATTGCACCATATTGCCAGAGAGTCAGAGCTCAAATCTTAAGGTTGCTAGCGGAGGTGTGTGAAAATGACTTGAAAGTGACCCCTCGGACCCCTTTTAAGCCTAAAAAATTAGGGTTTTTTCACCCTGTTTGGCTATTCTGCTAGGGTTTTGGACCCTTGAACCACTTTTTGTCTAGTTGAGGCTTTTTTGTCATCGTTTTATTGCATTTAGACACATTTTTAGCCTCCTTGAGCCTTTTCGGACCTGTCGGGTAATTGGTCATCTTTTTTCGCGAGATCACCCAAAAAGTGAAATTTTCATCCAATCTCTCGAGGGGGCATTATAATGGCATGTTTTCTCTCGCCATGCAGCAATGGGGCAAGTTTTTAATATATCAAAAATTTTGGCTTTGATCAAGATCGTTTATTCTTTGAACCGACGCAATGAGTGCATTGCTTCAAAGAGGGGCAAAATGTAGACACGTAAAATATACCAATTGACATTGTGCATCTGATCCTGATTACTAACATCGTTTCTTCCTAGATCATCCCTCGGTCTAACCATTTAATCAAATCTCCTTCTCTAATTAAATTCAACAACTTTCATCCCTTAATTAAATAAATCATTTTGTCTAATTAAGTCACTCTCTCTTGTTAATTAAATTAATTCATTTGATCAAATTCCCCTATTTAATTAAATAATCAATTTATTTGATTAAATCCTTAAAGTATGTTCATTAAATTAAATAAATTAAAACCTTATTTGATTTAATCTAACACCATCTCTTTTAATTAAATAAATCAAAATCCTTATATAATTAATCTCTTGTCATATTCCTCTCTTATTTTATTTAAATAAATCCATAAATTTGAATCAAATAGGTCACATCATCTAACCTCTCTCATTAAATTAATTAATCCTTGATTAATTTACTCTCATCTCATGTGCCATCCTCTATATAATGCAAGTTGCACATGAAAATAGATTTAATTCATTTATTAAATCTCTATTTTCCTCACAAGGCATCTTTTGGAATATTCTATCAATTTGAATTCAAAAATTCCAATTCAACATTTACATCCAACAAGGCAATAAATTCATCTTACATGTCCTTTGCCTTGAGCCAAGTGGCATTTATTGCATTTTCCCTTCCCTCTTGCATGTCATTTCAACAAATTTGAAATTCAAAATTATGCATTTATTGGCACAAACCCCAAATCTTGCACATCCTTCATCCATTCATAGATTGACAAGTGACATCATACCATTGGATGAATGTTAGTCCCACATTGCTCAAATTTGGACATTCATCCATCTTGGAATTCTATAAATAAAGAGCTCATATCCTCATTTCATCATCCATAAATTATGCAAAGTTACCATGCCCAAATATCCATCAAATTTCATCAATCATTCTTGAATCATACCAGGTTTTATGTGCATTTTAGCTTCGGTTAACTTCCCTTCAACATCAACAAAGTGGATCAAATTTTCATCAACATAATGTATCTAGAATTAGAAAGGGCCACTTTTCATGCTACCTAAATTGCACCACTCCCCCATGAGATCATGAGTTTGCACATCTAATTAGGATTTAATCTTTGTTTTATCATTTCCCTTGTGTTCTTTAATATTTTCTTCCTAGTTTGAATGTTGTAAATGGATTTCATGGGGAATCCTTGTTTTGGCTTGCAATCTCTCGTCTAACTTGTTTATTCTTGTTGTTTTGCAAGTACCAAGGTTGGGGTTTGCACATGTCCAAATCTATTGCAGGAATAACATACACCATTCAAAGATAAGTACCTTTGAGCATTAGGTTGTCTGATAGGAGTCCTTCTGATATTGCTTCTTAGATCCTTGAATTGTCCACCATTGCATTGAGTCTTCATGTTAGGGGATTGATTCACCTTTAAAACTTGTTCTTCATCAAAGCCTAAACCACTTTGATCCATAGCGGGTCTCTGAAAAGTAATCAACTCATCAAGCATTGTAATGCTTACTTTGAATTTATCCTCATGTCTTTTTTCATTTTCTAGATCTTATTTCAGAATTAGCACTTCTTGCTCAAGCTTTGTACATTCATCCATCTTCCTTTGAATTTTAGCTTTATGACAGTATTCAATTTATCTATTCTCTTCCAATTGATCTAGTAGTCCAGTGATATAATCATATGCCTTCTTTAATTGATTACTGACTTCACAGTAATTTTCTTTTAGCTTCTTAATGCTCTCATTCACTTCTTTCATCTTAACCTTCAAATCTTCATTTTCCTCTGTGTCCAACAAAGATCACTTCTAGAGGAATAAGAAATCTTTTATCTTCCATGTATTCAAATTTTGGGACCTTCCTCAAGCTGTTAGACTTCTTCAGAGGAACCAAGCTCTGATACCAATTGTTGATTATCTAGAATACTGAGAGGGGGGTGAATTAGTATTCCATAAAATCATTCAGCTATAGACCATCCAATTATTAAAGCAATTGTGATTGTAAACAAGAATAAATAAATTGTAATGAACATGATACCACACAACACATCAACATCAAATTTTTACATGAAAAACCCAAAATAGGAAAAACCACGGTGAGGATTAGCTCATAATATAATATATCTGAATATAGAATATTATAGGGCTCACTACCATGACTCGCTGTCCTTAAAATGCTCACAACCAAAATACAAAATGAAATGGCTAACCGCCAAGATACAAAATATATGGCTCACTGCCAAAAGTATGAATTGATGGAATACACCTTTTATGTGTTAAGTTCAGTTCCAATGAGGCTCTAAATGAGAAGTACTACTCTACTTAGTAGTCGCATAACAATTCTACTCTGATTCTTGACTTCTCTCACGATACATTGCTCGCATTTGATAAATCATTTAAGCTCACATATTCTCAATCTTCTTCACATCACTTCACGCACATCTCTCACCATACTCTTTTTTCCTCTCCTTTATACTCCAAAAGGTCTATATACATATGCAAGTATATTTCATACATCAATTAGGTCGGCCTAATTAGATGTAAACAACCAATCAAAAGATAGCTCTTGTTGACACCATATAATATTTAAAACATCTTTTTATCCATGTGGTGCACCATTTCAAGTCAGCGTAGATCTATAAGGGATCCAACTAACATCCACGAGGTATAATTAATTTTCTTAATACATGTCATATATTAGGTCAGTCAAGGATAGGACCTAATCACAAAAACCCCAAACCAACATACACTTCTCAAGGTAAACACTTTCCAAATTTGATATTACTTCAGTTTCTCATCATATTAACATCAGAGAGACAACCGTTAAAACTGTAGCATCAGAATGTTCTTCTCAAGAAGATGCGAAGTCTCCCACATTGGTATACAGAACATAGAAACAACTGTAGTGTACAAATGAACTCTTTCATTGATAAATTTCTATACACAACTCAAAACTTCTCAAGATCGTGGATATAGCTGTATGAATGCGTCATAATAATGAGATTAAGATATTAGAGTTATATCTCTTCTTGCAGTGAATTTTGGACTCAAAAACCAACACACTAGACCATAACATTATCAGTACAGAATACTTCTGGCATAGACCAACTTTCAGTATACCAAATATGCTTCCCACCATGTTGCCACAATGTTGACATCAATGACAACACATGAATAGCCAAATCATTCTATATACACTTCATGCTCATGTTGCAAGGCTCCCATATTTCCAACATGTTATATTTCAAAGGTTTTGTATGGGTGTTTCCATCGGTAAATAGTCCTCATTTATCCTTAATTGAATATTTTTCCAATCTAGGTGAGTAGTTGGTTTTTTAGTTAGTGGTTTCATAATTCTTACTACTACTTATTCCATTTCTTTTTCGATATTTTCATAGGCTTCAATTTCTCCTTCTATGATTTGGATGATCTAGTTTATTTTCTCCATGCTAGAACCTAGTTACATATTCCTTTCTTTACTTTCTCCTACAACACCAACAATGGTGCACTCTTCTTCTTCTTATCTGGAAGCACCCATAGTGGCGTGCTCAGCAACACCCTCAATGACATGCTCAACTTTTTTGTTTCCATTTATTTCCACAAACTCTAAGTCATGTTCCTCTTTTCTCTTTTTTGCTTCTTCTATTCTTTTGCGCTATCTTTCCTATCATCCCTGAATTTGTTTCAACCTTCTTTCTTCTACATTCATTTCCATTCCCAACTTAATCATTTCAATGATCTCCACTTTTCTTTTCTTATCTCCTTTTCCCATGGGGTTTTCTAGTCTATATTTTTATTAATCCTTATATATATCCCATGGGTAGTTTAAAATTTGAACAATTACATCTTTTTTAGGAATCTTTTTAGATTCCTCCCCCCTTTCCATTTGTCATCCCTTAAGTGCCTATCCCCCTCTCACAGAGGTAGTACCAGGTAAGAGAGGTATCTACAATTTTTTCCCCTTAGTTATTGTTATCTCTTTCTACCACTAATGTTTTATTCTTTTACTCTAGATTTATGTATTGTCCTCTCTAGAGTCTTGACAATGAAACCAGTGTTAGCAAGAGGAAATGGGGAATTACAATTTGAAGATATGTACCCTGGTGTCCCTTATGTAGTCAGTTTATACCCTAAAGGGTATAGTTATAGAAAAGAGTAAGTGCAGTAGGATACTATGTCTAACAGTAACTCATATATAACTTAAACACAAATATCAACCATCAATAACACATATATCTGTTGAAACCTTATAAATCCTTATATATATATTCAAATAGTCATTACATTAGTAGGTCTTAGTCTCTGATTTGTATTACAATCCTTTTCTCTATTCCTATTTCATCTGATACTACCTAGAATTTGTTATCTATTACATGCATATATCAATGCTTAGTCTCTTATAGAGACATGACCCTTGTAGGGAACTCCTTAATCTATCTTCCTTGTCAACCTAGTGTTCCACAAGTGTTTTGCAGTGAGTTGTGGTAGCTTCTATTCTATGACCTGTATCCTGCTAACAATTCCTAATTCTCTTCTTTCTTTCTTTCTAATCTTCATAAATAGTTAAAAAAAACTTATCATTTGTGACTAGTTCACTTGCATGACAATGTAGACACCCAAATTTGGACACTTAATTTATCCAAATTTATCCCCTTTCGTCTAAACATCCTTTTATTTGCATTAATTAAATAATATCACTATTATCTAATTAAGACCCTTAATTCTGCCAAATCCCTAAGGTATTTAGTTAATAATTAAATACCTTATCTCTTTAATCCTCCTTTCATCAAATGAAATAAATAAATATTACATTTATTTAATTCCTTACATGTCACATCCTTTTCTTAATCTTAATAAACCCTCTAATCTCATCATTAGGAATGTGCACGTGCATAATCTTTTATTAGGATGCGTCACATCCTCCAACTTTTGCAAGTTGGTCTTTAATCTTCATTAACCACTAATTATCTTCTAATCACTAATTAGCTAATCCAATCAACACCTTGGTCAACTCTCCCCATCCCCCAAGGAATTTTTAATTCTTTTTTATTCATCTAAGGCTCCTCTCTTCCCCATGTGAATTTTTAATTCGCTTTTATTCCTTTTATTCTTCCAAGGAATCTTCTCTTCCCCATACAAATTCTAGAACCTTTGACTTGTCACATAACATGTGCCAAAGTTTTCTAGAATCTTTGACTTGTCACATCAAGTCACATGTGGGTAAGTACTTACCTTTTTAAGCACCTTGTTTTATCCAAGGTACTCCTCACCTCTCTTTTTAGAAACCTTGTTTTGTCTACAAGATCTCCCAATCATGTGAATTTTTAATTCATATTTATTCACCCAAGATTATCATCTTCCCCATGTGATCATTGAGAGGTCACATTAGGTCACATCATCCATTTTTCAAGGTACTTGCAAATACCTCCACATCATTTGTACCATCTCCACCTCATGTGTCCTTGTGACACATCATCTGCCACATGGCAAGATGTGAGGGCTTGTGATTCCTCAACTCAATAGAGCCCTACATCTTGCCCATGGTAGCAAAATCTCAACCATCCATCGTTTTAGGGCTTCGTTTTCTCATTAACACATTCTCATTCAACCAATTTTTTCTCTCAAGCTCATACTTGCATCTTCTCATATCCATCATTGTTGCATACCTTAAGCTTTCGTTGCATCCATTTGGCTCATCTTCTCAACTACCCACTTTGCTCATTTGAATCCTCATATTGCATACATCATTTTGAATCCATTTTAGCATCTTGCCATCAAAGGGAGCACACATCTTCAACAATATCAAGGGCCAACCAAAGAGCTGCACAAAAAGGTATAATCTTCATCTCCTTTTATCTTTTCTTTTGTGTTTTATTCCTTAGGCTAATCGTTTGAAGTGATTCTTGTGTTTTCCTTCTTGCATTTTAGTTATTTTGCACACTTAGAATAGGGTAAAACACTAGCATCACAAACAAAAATTACTTATTGCATTTATTTTCTTTGTTTTGTAGCTTCTTATGGAACAATCACGCCAATGAGAGCCCACATCCTTTTATTTATAAACATTTAGCTCATGTACTTTGAAATATGTGTTCATGCTAGATTCACATGCACCTCAAAATGAGAAAAAAAATCTAATGGTGAAATTTGTATGCTTGTGCCAATTCCCTTTTTTGGGCTTATTTAATAGTTTGACTTAATACAATTACATATCAACAAGCGACACATTCTTGTGCTAAGTTTGGCTCATTCTTCGACCTTTATATACCCCCTTCCACTCTCATTTACACATCTTTCTATATATTTGTATTGCCTATGATTTGAAATGCAAAACAAAAATAAGCTAGCATGCAAGATCCTATCCAAATCAAGACAAAACCTCTAGATATATCTCACAATGAAATTCAAAACAAGACAATAACATCCAAACTAAATGTTACTATAAGCCCCATTGTGATTTGATTTGTTCCAATGAATAGTGATATGTGGATGTTCCTTTGCTTGAAGATGCCTATTTTGATAGCATGTACCTAGCATAAAGTGATGATTGATTGAAATGAAGGAAAGAGTGTTTGAATTTATAGAATTTTGAAAAGGGGAATGGATGGTCAAGATCTAATTGAGAGATCACTGGTGGAAAATGGTTGAGAGGATTTCCTTAAGATCAAGGAGAGGATGGAGGGTGGAGATGGAGGTTGTTAGATTGTGAATGACTAAGATGAACTTACCAAATTTAGTAAGTGGTTGTGACCATGAGGGAAATAAGGGACATGTGCATCTAAGAGGGCCATATATTCTCGGGATGGGTTGAGAGAATAATGGAACTGTAAGGACAAGTGTTCTTAGGTGCCCTTTATTCTTGGAATGTGTTGAGGGAATTTAGGCATAATTAAATAATAATAGTACCTAATTATTTTAACCATGTGTGAGATGGAAAATAGGTGGAAAATGGTACTTATTTATTTATTTATTTATCGTGAGGTGAGATAAAAAATGTAACTAATTAAATATGGACTTTAGGTAAAAGAGACTAGACTAAGTGATGTGTTTAGTCGATTAGGACTAGGTGATGGGGACTAAGTCTAGGTGATGGATCTGATTAATTAGGACTAGGTACACTAGGGAAATGTTTAGGTGTCAACAACATTCAACATTATCCTATCCTATTTACACTTATTTCCACACACCCACCCTATATCAACTTGGACTTCCATGCACTTGCTCTTAATCCCAATATTTGCATTTATTTGTCCCAGGTTAATCACATAGTGTTCATATTTGATATTGAGGGGCTTGAGATTGACCCCAAATTCAAAATTAAAAGAAAAAAATCAATTTCTTGCCCTTTTTCATTAGCTGTTATGAGCCGACCTAGTATATTTTACACAATTTATTGTCATATCTTCATATTAAAGACATTCACTTGTGCAATCCAACACTTCCAAGAATGAAGGAACAATAATTCTAGGAACATTTCAATTTAGAACTAAAAAAATCCATTGAATTTGAATTTGCATATATGCCATTTGCATGCTTGTGTATGTTTGCCTTCAAATGTTCTATCAAGGCCATAAAGCTAGTCTATCAAGATTGTTGATCAGGGAGAACTTAACTTTAGTGATTCAACAACTTCCCCAAAGGTATTATTAAATAACACCATCCTCATGAACTCTCATATATCAAAGATAACAAAAAATTAGATTGGAGAAGTTTGTTGTTTGATAGATCAACTCCACACTTCTTAGGATCAATTCGAGTCACTTAAGATTAATTTTCAAAAAAAATTAAATTTATTATGATATCAAAATAACAAATGTATAGAAGACATGATTTTGTTGCCGTTGAGTCTGCTATATTGCTGTTATGTTACAACCTTATTCACTTTCTTTGTGACTGTATTGCTGCTGTTATGTAACAACTTTGCAACTATTCCTTTTATGTAGGGGAGAGGACCCAATGGTTGAGCATGTTTCAATAGTTGAGATAGTGGTTGTTTATATAATGCCCAATAGTTGTGACAGTAATTGTTTATATAATGCCTAATATTTGTGACTTGACCACACATAATTAAACAAAATGTATTCCTTTGATGTAAAAAGCAACCAATCATATGATGCCACATCAGCGCTCAACTACCCATGCTGTAAATGCAAAAGTAGTGGTCTCACTTCTTCTTTTTGAGCCCTTCCAAAAAGCATGTTGATGTGGCCCTGAAGTGAAAGTTATAAGCAGGGGACTTGCCAAGTAAGCTACTGTAAAAAATTGGGAGTGATTTGAAATTTCCATATAGAATTTTGAGAAGCGCCAAGTTAGGGTGCACAACTACTTGGTCTTATGCTTTATTCCAATAAAAAAAAGAAGAGAGTATATAAACTTTTTCATTTAAATTTAAGATATTTTTTAAATTAGCCTATCCCTTCCAATAACGCATTCGTACGAGAAACCGCCCCGGGAAAAGGCTATGGGACAAACTTGACAAACCAACAGTTACCTATAGCTTCCTATCAGACTTTCGTTGTAGGAGAGATCTATTGGCCAACGTAGTCAAACAAACAATGTGCTCTACGAAAAAAGTGACCAAAAACGACTAATTTCGTCTTCTAGAAATTGTGAGTGGAAACTATTAATTTAGTCACATCCAGGAAAAGGCCAGATGTCGTCAGCCAAATGTCAAAAATCAGATCAAGAGACTTCGAATTGGATTATATCCCGAAATTCGGCGATAGATTTACGCGCTTTCCAGGCTTGAATCTCAGGCAGCTTATTTGCTAGTCTCAACGTTAACCAAATGGATTTTGGGAGTCTCAAGAATCACAATCTCCAACTGGCCTAAGCATTTCCGAGGATAGGTAATGTTCATGTTTGCAGTAATTAGTAGTACCCACATGGACTTATTGCTTTGTCATGGTTAATTATTTCCTTATAATATTTGGCAATTCCATACCCTGTTTTATTTTGGGTTCGTAATTTTTATGTGGAACACAAACAATTTAGGATGTTAGGAAAACATTATTTGTACAATATGTTTGCGCAAGCAATGGAAATTACTGGGTACAGTGAATTCTTGAACAAACTGTCATAATAGTTTTAGCACTTGTGTTTCTCAGTGTAGCATGAGAACTGGACCTCCTTGTGATCTTTGATTGTTGAATTACTCTATTCAACCTTCTCTCATGTATATAGCCTTGGAGAGGACTTTTAACTCCAATATACACAGACTATACATTTTGTTTTTGGACTTTGGGCCATCACAACAGTAATTATACCTGAATTGTACCATTATTGCCACACAGGGTTTTGAACTTGGCCCGTCGCAGCCTTAAGTGCTTCATCTTACTGCTAGATACCATATTTGACAAAACATGTTATGTATCGCCTTGCAGAGGTTATTAAAATACAATTTACATAGTGCACCTAACTTGTGGACTTACCATGGGGACATGAGTTTCAGGGCTTTGATCTTGAGCCATCTCAGCAGTAAGTGCTGAAATATACATCTAGAGCATTGATTGACCAACTCCATGAGCATCATGTTTTATTTAATTTCATCTGTCAAACCCTGTAATGCATTACCTTGGAGAGAGCACCAATCATCGTGACATTATCATGGGGAGCACAGCAAGTCAACTTTTGAACCTGGGCTACCGAAGTGGTAAGTGCTACAACTTACTGGTAGACTAGCTGGACCGACTCCATGTATACCATGTTCTTTTCTTATTTGAAAAAAACCCCTTTATGCATTACCTTGGAGAGGGTATTGACTTTCAATTTATGAATTGTGTCGATGTCACTACATTATTGCGGGGAGCATGAGCCTGCCACATTTTGAACCTGCGCCATTGCAAGCAAGTGTACCAACTTACGACTAGATCACCACCCAATTAACTTCATAGATATTATATTGGTTTAGCTCCAATACTTTGTTTTATAATCACTCTTTAAGCAAATTTTGCAAGCAATTGTCTAGATGAGGGCTGAGAATCAACAATTATGGACAAGGGTTATCAATCTAAAGCTAAGAGTTAATCTTCACCAGGCCTTCCTCCACTCTGAGTAGAACCTAGCCAATTTACCTGCATAGATCTGAGCTTACAAAAGGAGCCAACAATTTACATTTAGTGCTTGTACTGCCTCATAATGTATTTGTTGTATCTATAACATTATGTATTTTTTCATTTTGGATTCAACCTAATTTTCAACTGCATTATCTTCTTGCCTCTATCACAGAGCAGTACTATGCCAGGAATGAACTGATAACAGTGTACCTGATGATTAGGAATTTCTTGTCCAAGAAACAACTGATTTGAGAAAACAGAATAAGAAAATTTGATTGAGAAGTAAACAGGGTGGCAGGGATTCTACATCGAACTTAATTAACAGAACAGCAGAAAAGACTGATACATGTGATACTTGAGAGAAAAGCTTGCAAATGTAAATGTGCATAGCTTGGTAGTTTAAACTGCAGAGAGATTGAGAGTTTCTTCATACCCAGAGGAGTATAAAAGTGGATGTTTTGCAGTTACACAAGAGGATCTGGTTTGTTGGTTGACTCCCAGTCAGGATGGAATTAGTACTTTGTTTTGGCATACTGAGGTGAAGGGTTTGGAAAATCTTTATATTCTGAGATGATAATTCAAATTGGCACACGCAATATTTTGCACAAGAAAGGTTTTGACTGCAGGAACTCAATTATAGATGCATAGATGATGGGCATGATCTGTAATCTCCTGAATGGTTGGATTTATCCCAATTGGACTGAAAGTATTATGATAATAATAACTCACCATTGAGTTCATGAGGGATCTGAGTAGCCTAAGTATGGTGCTATTTCCTTCAACAAGAAGCCTAAAGAAATGACATCAGTGCTTGCTTGTATAACTACATTGACCAAATTTCAAAGGATCTAATTTTGTCTCCAAAGTTGGCCTTTCTTCATCATATTACTATTGTTTTAGAAAGGAGAAGCTATCCACTGGTCTTGGAGTGGACTTTGATATAATCAATTTCCTCACCCATGCGCCATTTCACCTTGAAGGGGAGAATTTGGCTGGAGAAAAGAAAATCTGCAGTTTTGCTGAGGGTCTGTATATTTTTTCCATTAAAGCTTTCTTGTATTTCCATGCCCAAGTCCTGCAATTTGTATGTAAAACTTATCTTCAAAATTATGCTATGATTATATTTCAAATTTGTTCACAGATCTAGAAGGGTGGTGACATGCACGTATAAGCTGCTAGTTTGCTATATTTTATATATATGTTTTCATCTTCTAAAACCTTCAGGGACTAAGGCCCAAGATCAATTAGGACATTTATTTCCATCTTGTGGGTAATTTTATTTTGTAGTCCAATGCTGTTGATATTGACCTGAGACCTTCTATTTTATGTTGCTTTACCTCCTGATTTAATATAATTTTTTGACATATCATGGCTTGAAAATGGTTCAATTAATTAAGCCTAATGCAGGGTCAAACTAAATAATTACACACACTTCTGATTCTAAGAACATAATACATGGGGAGTTCCACAGAAGCGTGGTATACAAGAATTCTTCCCAAGAGCTCTTGAAATTTCATGAGATGAGGCTATTCAACCATTTACCTCATATGATACAGGAGCTACTTCTTTAGACAAACCATAAAGGAGGAGGATGCACAATGGTGGTTAAGATCAATGTGTGTCTTTCTTCCTCTAAGCCAGTAGGAAATGGAGTTCTTCATGTGTGAGACAGAGATCTGTTTAGCTTCTGGTAGTACAAGACATGAATGGTGAAGTATCTCAATTGCATTGTCTGCTTTACAAAATCAGAACACGTACCATCAAATCTCCAGTTATGGATGAACATGGGATGAGGTTTATGCTTACTAAAATCCCTGATTAGTCAGGTTCTTTCTGAAAAATTGCAGTTTGAGCAGTTTCCCATAAAAAAATTTCATTGAAAACCTTAATGACTTCTACAGTAATTCACCAAAAATAGTTTTTTTTGCTGTTCTTTTTCATCTTTTTTTGCATTTTTCCTACCCGTTTTTAATTGATTTTGTTGGTTTTTCTCATGCTTGTCAAATGCCTATTTTTTTTCCTTTTTGTTGTCAAATGCAAGGAATTTTCAGCATTTTATCATCTGCTGAATTTTTGTTATTTTTAAAGCCTCTTTTCCCAAGTGAGAATTTTTTGCCTTTTATTTTTTAGAGCCGATCACCAGGACCCAAATGTTAAACCACACTTATTAGTATGCTGAAGTTTCAAAGCTTGGCTGCAGAGAAACTCTCCAACTGGGAATACATATTGGTGCCAGATGCAGCAGAGAGCCTAGACCTGTGAATGGTAATGGTCCAATAGTCTTAGCTCTATGTACCTGGGACGAATGCTTGCTGGTTGCCCCATCTAATTGGTTATTGGCTCAAAGAAACAAATTCAGCCATTTATCAATTTGTTTGCATCTTCTTCGGGCGGGGCATAGGGAATAAGTATTTTTGGCAACTTTATTGAGTACCTATCATTCAGGATTTTTGCCAAACTTTTTGCAAAATGACAAGGCACAGCTCAGTGTTTGGGTTGTGTACTACTATGCAGCATCAGCTAGGTAGTTTCTTTGTTTGTGGTTTCATCCCAAAAATCACATTATAAGAAATAAGAAAATACAATATTTATATTTACGTCTATATGCATTACCAACACTTGCCAATGCATTGTACTTGTCTGCAAAGCAATTTATTCAATATACCTAATGAGCATGATTCAAAATATGGTTTGTTATTACTTGGGAAATGTTTTGATCATGGTGGAGCATTCTCTATCGCATGCACAGAATGATGCCGTTAAATTTCATTGGGCCCTTATATATTTTGAGGAGTATTTTGCTCATTATTAACTTTGTTGTGTTCCTTTCTAACCATGTTTATAACCTTAATATTTGTGTACTTGAGCTCTAATTCTGCTGTAGCCAAGGGTGATGGTTTTTATTTAAAAAAGGAAAACCATTTCCTGATTTGTTTGTGTCATCCTTGGATGGGGGCCAGGGTAATCAATATTTTTGACAATCTTGTCGAGTAGTTTTTGTTCAATTTTTTTGCAACATTGTTATCAAATGACAAGGCATGGTTCAGTCTTTGGGTGGCATGCAGCATCACATAGGTAGATTCTTTGTTAGAGTATTTGTTCACATTTGAGGTTTTATCTCTTTATGTAACCAACACTACCCAACACATCACCCTTCTTTGCATAAACAAATTATTCAATACAAATAATGGATGGGGATCAGAATATGTTTTAGATTTTAGGTTGTCTTTGTTTGCAGTATGATACATTGTTAGTGGCTTCTGGAAGCATCTACATATAAAATTTACTGTCCAACATTTGAATCTCTCTGCATTCAAATCTAAGGGCCCCTATCATAGTGATAGAATGCTCCACCATTAACAAAGCATTCTACAAGTAATAAAAAACATACTTTTAGTAGTGGCTTCACGAAGCCTTCCACTAGAGAGATCAGAAACATTGGGCATTCAATTTAATATGCAGTTGCTTCTAGATCCAAAATGTTGTACTCTACATTTAACATGCAGTTGCATCCAGATCCAGCAGAGAGATCCAAATGTCGGACACTAAGTTCCATATGCTGTTGCTTCCAGAAGCCACTAACAAAAATATGTTATTTTATCACTTGTGGAATGCCCTGTTAATGGTGAAGCATTATGTCACTATGATAGCCACTCTTAAATTTGCACTGAATGATACTTGCAATATCATTGGGCAATAATATATAGTGAATGTGCATTGCAAAGGGTGATAGTGGTTGCTGTCAATCATCTGCTTTACTGCCCATAATAATTAATCAATACAGAAATCAGAATATACTAATTATTTGTTCATTGCTGTATGTTGTTCATGAGTTATTATGTCCTCAAAACTCATGTAAAATTACAAAACTGGTGAATCTCGATTTCTAGCTGATATATATGATATATTTCTGTTATTAGGGTTCAACTGTTTGTTGAATGACATGCTGAAAATTGATGGGAGGCACTAGACAAATATTTACTTGATTTGTTGAAGGGGTGGGATTCTGTTGTATTGGAAATTGTGTGCAAGAAACTTCTCCTGATGTAATTCTGCCACCTGCTGAAGATAAAGCAACATGTAGTTCAAAGTGATGGAATAACTAATATTGATGGTATAGTGAATGGTGAAAGTGCAATGGATGATATTATAGTCTCAATACTGTTGTAGCCACTTATTTTAATGGAGCAATGGAAACTGGTTTAGCTGATATCATGATTGAGGAAGTTTGGACTACTTGATTTGGTACTACCTTGGCTTCTTCTAGATATTTTTTATGGAGATTTTGTTATCAACTCTGTTGATTTCCGTTCTAATTATCTTTGTAACCTTAATAATTGTGTTTCAGGAAATGGTTACAAAGAATGCTAATAGCTTTTTTCATATTATAGCAGAACATGTGTGAGCAAAATATATGGGTTGTGTATGTCAGGATTTTGTTGAAGAAGCTTTTTATTGTGAGCTTATGCATTCTCTGTCATCTTGTCTGAGAGTGTGCAGGGTATCTAGAGGAAGAAGATGTCACGACCTGTGGCATTAGTGTTTATATTATTGATACTGATAATGACATCTCAATTTGAATGGAAACAACAGCTAGTGAATGAGTCAGAGCCAAGTACAGCACTTTCTAAACATCAACAGATTTTAAATAAGCAGGAACTTATCAAGGAGCAGGTAAATTCTCTCCCCGAGTTCATAATCGTCTTATTGTTATTACTTATTTCATATTAGATAGTGCAGTTTCGTATTACATCTTACACCAATATGATCTATTCTGTAAATAGTGCATTTATTGGCTATTTGTAGGCTAAAATTCAGATCACAGATTTGGTTATTAGAAAATTTCTGGTTAAATGATTGTGTGCTACTGCTAATCATTGTTCTTACCCTCCTTTCTCAATCACATGCATGCCCAGTCCCTCTCCACATGAAGAAAATTAAGCTATAATTTTCCTCATCTGGGGCTGAAAGCTTGAATTCCCTAGATGCTATGGATTCTGCAATGTCTTTCCTTTGTCAATGGTGGGTGTGTGTTGTGGCATATTATTTTGAAATTTGAACACGTGCTGAGGGGACTTAAATTCCTGTTATTCCTCGTCCATTGTAACTGGAGTATCCTTTGGCTGGGAAATGGGACAGGCACTTTTCAGATGGCCTTGTTAGTGATAGACTACTTTTGAATGGGATGTTTTCATAATCCACCTGTTGTTCCTAACTAATGCCTCCCAGCTCTAGGAGAAGCCAATTTGGGAGCCATTTTTCAATGCAAGAGTTATGCATATTCAAGTGTAGTTGAGAATATCAGGTTAATTTGTGAGCTTTGAGGCTGCTAAATACACTCCAATGTTCCAATTCTGCAAAGTCATACCAATACTTGAACTACACTCGGAAGATCATCTGTCAGGTTAAGGCCAAGGGCCAAGGCTTTGAAGACCGCAGCTTTGTTGAAGAGCCTTGGTCTTTCCTCAAAAGATCTCTTTTTCCATGGTGGTTAAAAAAATAACCATCAAGTAACCCTTCGCCATCATCAACATGTCTGCCACTCTAGTTAGTTTCCTCTAATCAATTATCCAAGCTTATAGTATCTTGGGCCCTGGGTAGATACCATGAATCTGGATATGAGCATTGTCTCTTTGAGAAACCAGATTTTGTTTGCCATTTCGTCAAATAGGAAATGGAATCTGGGAGGATCATCCATTTTAAGGTAACATCAAGTTTCCTTTTGAGTGGTCATGGAAGTGAAGGAATTGCAGAGGTCTGTGAGAAGAGGTATTGATCTGCTCTTTGAATGCAGCATTGCAAAAACTGGGAATGTGAGAAATTGAGGTGGTCAATGTCTCCTCAGAGTGGATTGGCAGAAGGCCTTCAGTCACCAAAGAATGTTTGTAGAAATTTGAGAGTTGTAGCAGGAGGAAGGAGTTGATGGATATTAGCAGATCACAGGGGAAGGAGTTTGGGAATAGCAGCAGACCATGGGGGGATGGCAAAGATCCTGCTTAAATTCTTAGAAATTATAGTTGAGTTGCAAAGAAAAATGCTAACATTTTCTCATGAAGGTGTGAGACCCAGGGATTCTAAGGATTTCATGGATATAACATCATTTCCCAGAGTGTTATTGATGTTGCCTAAGAGTTGTGTGCAAGCCTGTTCTCAGTTTCCAAATGGTTGCTTGAAGTGACAGATTTTGCAAAGTGTACGATGCAAGCACCTCAAGGGCTTTTTCATTTTGTACCAATTTCCAAGAGGTTTGCAGATTTCCCATCTATGTTCCAGTCCACCCCATTTCTAGTTTGGTAAGAACTTTAGGTTTGTTATTTTATGTGATTGTCATATGTTGTATTATTTTGTTGTATTTTATTTTAAATTTTATTGTTTGTTTTTACCTGAGAAGGTAACTGCAACACTTGGGTATCACTTTAGAACTGTAACTCAAAAGATTCTTGTCGGTTATGTAAGATGATAATTGTTTGAGGGATACCCTTACTCTAATTGAAGGTCAGTTCTCGTGTTCAATGTTCAAAGTTTTAGCAAGTATAGTTCTTGATATTATTGAGCAAGTTTAGTTTTCTTTGGGTTTCCATGGTAGAAAGTTTGTTGTCTTCTCAGCCTGCTCCTGTGGACACACGGTCATCCAACTACCTGTGCATGCAGTTTTTTTGAACAAGATCCAAAATCTCACTAGAAATATGTGCTGTGGGTATTGGTAGATTGGCAAGGTGCAGTTTACTCCCAAGCTTGCTCATGAGATGAAAACCTAAGATTATAAAATTTGAACAAACTATAGGGTAAATGGAAAGAAATCACTTGCAAGCTTTCTGAAGGGGCTCTGATAAACCTAAGTGGTTTTGGGCTTGGATGTGACCTGAAAAACAATGTATATTAGAGGTGAAATATACAGATGAAGATTCATGAATATTTATGCATCTGTTAACAGAATTTTTCTAGTGACTATATGGACATAACAGCATGGCTGATTGATTTATTTGGAAGGATGGCTGTATTTATCCTAAAATGAATCCGTCAACATTAGTCAACAGCTGATATGTCACTAAGTCACTTCTTGACAACTTCCTAACAGAACTAGACATAGGATGAGAACTATAAGTATATACAAAGGAAAAAGAACAGAAGGTTGAAGGAGTAATTGGAATTTGAAAATTAGTTCAAGAGATTCTTGGGCTATGTTCCAAGCATTTCTGGGATGGGAATGGCCCTGCATTTCTGGGATGGTAGGAGATAGGAGGCCTTTTTTAAGGGGAAGGTAAGGAATGCCAATCAAAAAACATAGTCAAAATTTAAAAATATAGGATATTTCAAATATTTATATGATAAAAGCATTCACCATATTGAGAATTCATGAGTCAACTAACAAATTAATAAAATTTCAATGTCTATAATCATAGTGCAGCAAAAATCGTTTGGGGAAAAAATTGCAAACCAAAAGTGTGATTTTTTGAAAAAATGGGGAGGATTTAAAATAATAATATATATTTAATTATAATATTATATTTAATCGTAATATTGTAATATTATTATAATATAATTATATATTTATATTATTATATTATAAATTTATAATTATCATAATTATATTATTATATAATATAATAATTAATATTATTATAATTATATATTATATAATTAATATTTTTTTATATTAGATATAGTGGAAATAACAGAGTTCATAGCACTGCTTACATATGAATCACTGCCTCAGCTTGAGACAGGCTAGCACCCCTACTTACAGTTCATCAACTATTAGCTATCCCATTTACAATATTTGCATTTACCCAAGCAGCCCATATACATCATGACATCCCAACATAGTCATATACAACCTGACATCCCCTATACAAAATTCAGCTAGCTTCAGAAACCAAGCAAAACCTTTACAAAAGGATTCCCATACAACCATATACAGTAGAGTAATTCATGTACAAAATGGATCACATATAAAAAGGGCCTCTTCCTTGCATACAAAACCAGGGTCACCCTTGATCTGTGCCTTATGCCTTGCTTAAGTGCCAACATATGACCAATCTGCCTATCTGTATAACCAGTATATCCTGCATATCTGCATCACCTGTATATCTGTATAGCAAAACATGAACTTGAAGAAAACTCTAAATCACCATCCTCTGGTAACTGCATTTGGTGTAGCACCTTTCAGGGCAACAAGAGCCAGTGCCGCTTCCTGTTCTTCCCTGCTTACCACCTCTCTTGCTGTGTCCTTCTTAGTGAGATCATTCTGTAATGCTTCCAATGCCTTTAGGAAAATTTCCAGGGCAGGATGACAACCTTCCCACATGTGACCATACCTATCCTCCATGATGTCAATTTCAGTTTTCTTGTTTTCCCAGAAGTTCCAAAATCTCTCCTTAGACAGAGCGGCTGTGATAAAGACCTGCATAGCAATGTTGTGAAGTGTGAGTCTTCTAAAAGACTGAGTAAGCACTCTCCTCTCTCCCTCAAATTTTTCATTATTCCGGGCCTTCCAAATAGACCACAAAATTTCAATAGAAATGCACAACAATAGAATAATGCACTCCTTGTTCATTTTGTTATCAATATTCAGGAAAAAATTTTGGGGCACGGTCTATTGTTAGCAGTCCATATATTCATTTTATTGCAAAAGAGTCTCCACAATTCTTTAGCAAACATACAGTAAAAAAAAATATGGTTCACAGTCTTGGGGACTCTGCACAGACTGCACATATCAATATCATTATGAGCAATTTTATAAGGGAGCTTTTGTAACAACAACCATCTGAAACTAGCCTTTTTTGGTTCCAGTTTCAATGTCCAATTCAATTCAAAAATCTTCTGCCACTGTTCTCTGCTTAGATTAAGGTTCCATGCCTTATTAACATGCTCAGTTAGATCAATATGTTCAGTTAGGGTGGAGTAGACCATCTTTGCATTAATTTATTGAAGTTTTTATCATTCTTCCATTTATACTCAAGATATTCCTGACTATCAGTAGAGTCTTCTACAGGGAATTGCACCTCTCTACATGTTTCCCTAATTATTGTATATGTTCTCCAATTACTTGGAGGTAGATCATATTCCAATTTTAGTTCATCCCAGTCTTTAAGATATCCATCTTTGAGGATATCATTGAAGTATTTAATCCCTTTTTGTGCCCAGGCCTTTGCAGAACAGCCTTGTAATAAGGCCAGGGGTTTATTTTTGTGCTTCAAATTCCACCAAATAGATCTATGCCCCATTATAGTTTTGTTCCCATCTTTGATGAAGTGGCTGTTAGTAATGTTTCCTTTGACTAGTTCCCATGCTCTCTAGATGGTCCTAAACACCATGGATCCTGCAGGTGAGATAGGATGATCAGAAATAAGAATATCACACATGGGGAGGAGCTTCCAAGCTTTGCCTTTTTTTGGAGTTGAGTTCAAAATATTTTTCCTAACAAGAACCTTCCAAGGCTCATCACCTTCCAGAGCCCTTAGTACCCACTTGGAAGCCGGAGCAATTCCTTGCAACCTTAGGTCTTTGAGGCCCAGACCACCTCTTTCTTTTGAAATGCAGCACCACTCCCATCTAACATTGTGTTGCTTCCTTTTTCCTTTCCCATCTGACCACAAAAAGTTTCTTATCTTTTTCCTGGACTTCATTGATCTGATAATAGTTGAAAAATCAAACTGAGGCAAAGTAGATAGTGTAAGAAGAGAGAATTTTCTAACAGATTTGAGTTCTCCCAGCCAATGACAAAAATTGTCTATTCCATTTGTCAAGTTTATTTTCAAACTTCTCCTTAACCTAGTTCCACATCTCTCTTAGATTGGGCTCAATTGCAAAAGGTATTCCAAGGTACCTGTTGTGACTTTATCACACATCGCCCCATTGCAAATGGGGACCCTAGTAGTTTGCTTTTTATGGCTTTGCCGTTGCCCTTTAGTTTCATTGGATCTTTGTTTGAGGGTTTAGAGTTTGAGTCTTTTGAATGGTCACCCAAGTCAAGTCAGGAATTCGAGCCTGAATTAGTGTGCAAATGTCATTACGATGCTTAGAGGGCCCGAGGGAAAAAGAGTGACTGTCGTTTTAGTCAATTCTGACATCTCCTACCTTTTTGGGGTCTCCACCCTAGACCTATTTTTTAGAGACTTCATTTTTGGCATTTTTGGCCCATGTTAGACTTCCTATTTTTTAGGGGCTATTTTTGTAAAGTTACTATTTTGGGAGGGTTTCCATCTTTAGAAAGTGCCCGGATTTCAAAAAATCAGTCAAAAGCCCTAAAAAACCAATAGAAAATCACAAAAATAAAAAAAAGGCGAAATAACCAGCATGGAATTCAAGGCAAAATCTGCCTAAGTATGGAAGATGGCACCAAGATTAATGGCCCAAGCATGTGCTAAGTCCGCCCAAGAAGAACAAAACATGGCATGGCACGGTGGAAAGTCCGCTTAGGCTGGAATGGAGGATGTCTCAGCACTTAGTCAAGTCCGCCATAGGAAGGTAATGCAATGGCTCAAGACAGTGGAAAGTCCGCTCCATCATGGCCCAAGACAGTGGAAAGTCTGCCTTGAAGACAAGAGTGAATGGCATGGACTCATGCAAAGTGCGCCCCAAGATGGCATGGCACAAGGCAAAGTCCGCCCATGATGGATGGCATGAAGTAAAGCCAAGTCCACCCTTGGAAGAAAGTTTGAATGGTACAAGTGAAGGCAAAGTCCGCCCCAAGCTATATGGCATGAACACAAGCCAAGTCCACCCCTCAACAAGAAGATGGCATGAGAGAGAGTCAAGTCCGTCCTATGCTTTGGTAAAATGGAAAGAATGACTAGCAAGCCCGCCTAAGAGATGGCCCACCATGAAGATGGCTTAATACTTAGTCAAGTTTGCCTAGCATGAAAGAAAGATGGAAAAAGCATATGTCAAGTCCACCTAGTCCATAAATGCATGTCCAAACCACTTGACAAGTCTGCCATACTTGAGGAAAATGGAGAAAATCGAAATTTTGGCTAAGTCCAAACATTGGAGCATTAAAATGTTAAATGATATGCCTAGAAAATGAGAAAATTTGCCAGAGACATAGGGAGTTATAAAAAATTATGGCAAAATTTCACTAGAAAAGAAAATTCTCCTTAGGCAAAAATAATAAAAAAAACTTAGAAAAATCAAATTTTCCTTAGGATAAAATCGATTGCCATAATTAATTAAAATAAAGAGGTTGGAAAATAGCACATGAAATTTGATTATTTTAATTATTTTCATTTTCATTTTCCGACACTCAAAAAAAAAAAATCAAATTTTGGAAAAAGATAAAAAAGACCACTGAATTGGCACCAGACTTGGAAACTTTCCCGGAGACTAATGCTGAAGATAAAATTTGCCATTCGAGAGAGGAGTATAGACCCAGTTTGAAATGGATTTAATGGAAACAATTGGATTTTGCTAAATTAATCAAACTTTTCATCTTTAAATGGGTTTTGCTTCTCATTTTTCAATCATTCAGTTTTCAAAAGCAAAATAGTGAGAAGAAATTTTGGCTAAGGCAAGAAAGTTGAGAAGTTTGAAGCAAAGTGAAGGGAGGAAAACTTAACCAGCCGGCACAGTGATCTTGTCCATTTCATTTTTTTTTTTCAAAGCATCAGGCAGCTTTACTTTCTCCACCTTATTCTGGCAAAAGAACTTCATTCATTCATTCATTTCCAGCATGATCTTTCATGGAAATCTGGTTTATTAGTTGGCTGGAGTATTTTTCAAAAGTAATTTAAATTTAATTTCTGAATTTTAATATTTTCTTTGTACATTCTTGCAGATTAATTTTCAAGAAAATACAAATGAAGTTTGCTAGTAAGGGTTCGCAGCCAGAGTCCAAGATCAATTCAAAGTGGAAAAACATTGTAGACACCGACCTTGGCCATGTAGACTTGGATGATTTTAAAAAGAGGATGTATGGAAGCGATAAATTCTTGCCTACACCAATTGCACATCGGATGATACGAAACAATATTGTTCAGGCAGCTGGGTTCCTACCGGCAAAAGAATGTCTTGAATTCATGGTAGAATGTGCATTGCACTACAATGCACACTAAAGGCAGATAGAAGCACTTGATGGGAGAGTACTGGCATATTTGACTGAGCCAGCCATACAAGAGACATTTGGAATTCTAGCTTACAATAGGACATCTTACCGAACCAAGGATGAGGCACAAAAACTTTATGAAAATCAGCAAGACCTATGTGCCTTGAATATGAACAAGACATGGTTGGTGAAACCCAGACCCATTGCCAAAAAGATGCCCAAGAAGTTGTCCAGAACTGATTTTAAAGAAGAATACGTAGATATTGTCTTAATGCTGAACAAAATTGTGGGCAATCCTCAGGGTTCGCCCTTTGAAACCTGGATGTATTATTTCATTGATGAAATAACTTTTGGGGTAAAAATGTTCAACTGGTCAAGAATGATCAATGACAGTCTCCATGAGCAGTTGGTCAACCTGGAGAAAACCAAAACCTTTCATATGAGTTCCTATGTCATATATCTGCTTGCAAGGACCTACAGATATGCTGGCCTGATTTGCAAAGACGTAGTTGGCAATGGCATAGGAGAGTTCAAGTCCTATGACTGCTATCCTCAGTTGCAATTGAAGGAGAAGTCACACTTCAGACGGGCACATGATGCCTTTCTCATGTATATCACTCAAATTCTCCAAGGCGGAACACATCAGAGGCTCACTCGTGAAGCCAAAAGTTTGATCAGCCGGTATGGATCCTGGTTTATCCAGTTTCCCAGATTTACATACATCAGAATTCAAGGATTCACAGATCGCCCATATAGATTGTCAATCTATCCTACCAACAAAATGGTTCTACTGGAAGTCCTGAGGCAGCTGGAGACATATCAAAATATCCAAAGGCCAAAGCAAAAAGCAGCTGTCACTTTTCCACTCTTTATTGGAAACATGGAGGAAACTTGTCCATCAACGCAAGCAGCAGAAAGTGCTCGATTGAAGATACAAAGATACCCATTCGTTTCCTACAAGCCCAGAGCTGATTTCGATCCACTTCATCACATTGGAACTGTGGACGGAAGGAAATATAGACACAAAATAGAAGACTTAGAAGATTTTTGGGCAAATGCTGCCGATGAGTATGACATTAGAAAGAGATTGTGGTCAAGGCTGCTGCTGGATATGATAAGGACGACAGAACTTTTCCGAGTACCTGATCAACTGGAGGATGATGGAGTGTACATGCAGCTAGGCTTTGACAGAAGGCAGCCACTTCCGCCTGTCAGATGGTCTGAGCCTGAGCTTGAGCTTGGCGACCTGACAACTTTCATGATGCCAGTGTTCAAATATTCTAGATGATGGATAGATCAGCAAGTGCAAACTTTACGACAAAGGAATTTGCCATTCACATATGACTTGATGGGTGAGGCAGAGTCCTGTTCCTCAAATGCCGATGCATCTCATGGAGGTGAACCAACTGATGTTGCCAACCTGAAAAAGAGAAAAGAAATTGATGACTCTGCAAAGCAGAACAAGAAGAAAATAATAGATGAAGGACCCGCTCAAAAGAAGCAAAAATCCAAGCCCCTTCATTTGGCTACATCCAAAAATGTAGATGAAATATTGATCATGGAAGAAGAGTCATGGGAGCAAGTCAGAATTCCTTCGCCAGTTTTGGAAAGAGATATGGAGCCAATGCAATTGGAAGATGATGATCATCCCTCTCCTACAAGCACGAAGATTCTGGAGTCGGACAATGACATGGATATCATGGATGGAGAATTTGAAGAAGGAATGATTTCAGCTCTTAAGGGAATCCAGGAAGACCCATCTGTGCAAGAAATTCAAGATATGCTAGAAGTTTAGGATATGCAGGACATCCAAGGTAATCAGGAAGATGGAATTGAACAGTCAACCATCCCAGATTGGCTGAAAGAGAGACTAAAGATAAAGGCCCCAGTAGAGGTACTAGAAGAAGATGATACCACAGACTTCTTGGCGAGGCTAGAGCAAACTGCCACAAGAAAGCCAGCCAAGAAATTTTCTACCATACAAAGAGATGAAGCTGGTAACCGAACAGTGCATATTGCAATACCTACAGTAGAGAAATCAAGAGATGAGATTGCCCCAAATGAATATGCCATTACAACTATTGATATTGGTCCGACAACAAAAGGACAAGAAGTTGAGGACCTAGATAATTCTGTTGCCACCATCAAGTCTAGGCTGGAGAAAGAAGTGGTGAAGAAAAGGGAATATAAAAGAGAGGTTGAGCGTCTGAAAGAATATATCCAGCATTTAACCAGGCCACTTAATCAAGGTGACCAATCAACACCTCCACTTCCAAATTCTTCACAGGAGCCGGTCAGAAATTTTGAAGAGGATTGACTACAGTTAGAGAAACTAAAGAATGGATGGCAGGAAAGAAAGAAGAGGCAATGGCATTCGTAGAGA
>VDFB02369705.1:14617-55993 GCA_007258455.2 Sequoia sempervirens | reverse complement strand
AAAACATATAAAAATTATAAATATATATATATTAAAAATTAAATATATATCTATATATAATTAAATATATATTATAAATTAAAAAATAAATCACTTATTCTAATAATGTTGTATAAGTTTACAAGTTTTTAATGTATAATTTTTAAATTTAATATTATTTTTTAATTTTTAATTTTATTATTAAATTATAAAAATATAAAATTTAATAAGGAATATATTAATATACTATATAATAGTTTAAATTTTCAAGCTATTTAATAATATTAATTAATTAATATCAAATATATATCAAATATATACTAAATTAAAATATTAGAAAACAAAATTAAAATATTAAAAACAAAAAAAACGTTTATACATATATTTATAGAACTATCACCGTATTAAATAAATCCTTCTGCCGGTTCAGCCCATTATAGATTGGTATACTGGGCACCTTCTATCCTCTTGCATCTCTCATAGGTAGGGGCGCGCATATGGAGGCGGTTGAACTAACCATTCGAGTTAAGGAGATGGAGTAATGAGTGGTAGGATCAGGAATAGACAACGAATTTTTCTTGTGCATAATTTCCTTCAAATTTTTCTCGCAATTTTTTCCTATGGATTTTTCCTTGTAGAGGGTTTCGTAGACACAAAACTTAAAAAAATTGCATTCACAGTGAACTAAATTTGAATGAAAATCAGCACCCGAAAATAGTCAAACCCTACTTGATTCTGCAACGATTCCAGTGAGTACCCGATTCAGAAACGACTCGTACTCGGAAACAGAGGGTATATTTAGATGATTTGGTAACTTAGCTTAATATTAATAACTATGTTGCAGGGTTCTTCAAGACCCATGCCTGCACCCACTCCAGAATGCTCTGAGAGCAAGCGCAGCAATGGGAACACCACGGGAGCATCCTAGACACGGAACACAAGGCACTCCCAAGCACTCCCACAGGCGTCAATGCATCACGGGCAAAAAATTTCGATAAAAGAAAACAATTTTTAATGTAAAATCAAAACAAAAAACCCTACGAAGCACCATATACCTAATGGCTAATTTCACCCATCTCTTTGTGAATGCAACTTCATTTCATCCAAACACGCCCTTGCTAAGCCATTTTTGCATTTCGACAAGTAGCTGGTTTTTTTGAAGGAGATCGATCACAAACTGCCAAAGGGGTGAAGATAATTTGCACAAAGCAGATTTAGTCATCTAGGGTAAGAATTTTAATAATTCTATTATTATTTTAACAAAACAAATAAGTTTTTAATGAATTATCTTAAGTTTTTTAATGATTTTTGCAAGTTCTTTTATAAAAAAAAAATCTTTTTTGGAAAAAAGAAATAAGTTTTGATAGTTTTTTATAATGTTTTATGGTGTTTCTTTTTAACTTTAATTCATTTATACATATTGTAGGGTTGCATTTATATTATTTTATTTTAATTTAAAATTTTATAATTTCTTATAACAACAAATTCAAATTGCAATCTATTTGTAATGGCCACTTGTTCATGTTCAGTGAGTACTGAAACAAACAAACAATTTAAATATGATCAAGCATCTCCTTTATGGAAATATGTTATAGTGGTTAGTCAACTTCCAAGAGGTGGGGCTTTTGTTTGGGATTGTAGTGAGTGCAATGTCCAATTTAAGAGCTCATATAGTCAAGTGAAAGCTCACTTTTGTGCTATAAGTGGACGTGGCATTAGAATATGTGAACTGCAAAATAAGAAGGGGTTGCCAAAAGAAAAAAATATGGCATTCATTAAAGAACAAGAAGTTGATGCTGTGAGTGAAAGAGAAAAACTAAAATCTCATTCTTTAGCAAGGAAAAATTCAATGAAGACACCTACAAATTCAGTAATGGTCTCCCAACATCCTTTCTTGGAGACACCCTCTATCCAAGAAGAAGATCCCACTCCTTATTCTCGCAAAAGAGGCCCGTTGATTAAAGCATTTTAAAATGAAACAAGAGATGTTGCAGAGGGAAAAATTGCACATTGCATTTATGCCAATGGTCTTCCTTTCAACATGGTGAGATCACCATATTGGTGGGAAATCGTGACGGCAATCAAAAGTTCAACTTCTGGCTTCACAAGTCCTAGGGGTATGAAAAGGTGTTCACCACCGTATTGGCAAAAGATTTATTTTTTTGTTTGTAGAGACATCACTCAAACCAATTAGGGAATCTTCGATTGAAACAGGAGTGTCTATTATTTCAAATGGATGGAGAGATTGCAAAAGCCAACCTTTAATAAATATTATTGTAGTGTCCCCCAAAGGGGCAATGTTTTTGAAGGCGATTGATTGTGAGGGGCAAATCAAGGATGCAAAAATTCATTTCTAAAATCCTCATCGAGTCCATAGAGATGGTGGGTGCTCAAATGTTGTCCAAGTCATTATGCACAATGTAAAAAATTCTAGGGCTGCAGATGCTTTAGTTGAGGAAAGTTATGCACACATTTTTTGGACACCATGTATCATACACTCCCTTAACTTGGCAATGCAAGCAATTGGCACTCAAATAGAGTGGGTGAAAGCTATATAGACTGACAGTGAGGAGATCCAAAAGTTTGTGACAAACCATCATATGTCATAAGGCATTTTCAAGAATTTCTCGAATTTGGAATTGTTAAAGGTAAATTTAATTTAATTATATAAATTATTTTTAAATTTAGCTTATGCCATGTTTACTTATATTTTAATGTGTTATTAACTTAATTTTTACACAACATTAGGTTGTTGAGACCTAATTCACATCACACATGATCGTTTTGAGATAACTTGTGAAGGTGTGAGAGACATTGCACGCCGTGGACATTAGCCAACAATGGAGTATTTGGAAGCAATAAATTAAGAGAGGCCCAAAAGGTCAAATCATTTATCCTAGATGACAATTGGTGGGCTCGTGTGGACTATGTCTTGAGTTTCACTGAGCTTGTCATGAGTTTGATCACATTTGCTGATACAGATCAGCCATGTTTGGGGGGAATATATGATGGCATTGACTTCATGATAGAAAAAATAAAGGTCATACAATTACAAAAGGAAAATGACCTTGAAGAAACATTTTTCTAAAGTGTGTAAAAATTCATTCATCACCGCTAGAACAAGATGATGAACACACCATTGCATCTCCTTGCATATGCATTCTCCCCCAAATACTATAGCACAAAGATACTTTCTTCGCTAGGGAGAATCGCACCATATAGAGGTAGTGAAGTTGTTAATGGGTACAAGTTGGCATTTTGAATAATCTTCTCAGATCCATAAGCGGTGGATAATGTTAGGAAAGAGTTTGGTAGGTTCATATCAAGACGAGATCATAGTATTTGTGCTCTTTGAGACCAATACAAAGAAGATGGTTGTACATGGTGGTACCTCCATGAGCAAGATTACTTGTTCCTCCAACCTTTTGCAATCAAAATTCTATCACAAGTAAGCAATTTTTATTTTTTATTTTTTATATTTGTAGACTTTAGTACTTACCATTATTTAATCTCTTTTGCAAGTTTTTATTTTTAAGTTGTCGGTTTTCTCCCCAATTTCAATAGGTTGCAAGTTCTTCAATTGAATGGAATTGGAGTACATATTCATTTATCCACTCAAAGAAGTGTAACAAGTTGGCTGCAAAAAAAGCAGAAGACTTGGTTTATATCCATTCCAACTTGTGTCTCCTATCACATAAGCAAAATGACTACAAGGAAGGGACAACAAAGCATTACCCTTGAGTGTACTAACTTGGATGCATCTATTGTAGAGATTTCTAGAGTCAATATAGATGATGAGGCTCTTACACATGATATGCCTTGTGTGAGTTGCACTCCATTTACATGTGGAGTGAATGATGTTGAACCAAATGATGCCTTTGATCTAGATCCTTTTGATGAAGATTGAAGACAATTATACAAATTTTTTGAATTTTATAATTGTAGTGATTTTCATTCCTAGACATATATAATGTTGGTTTGTTTTTGTGCTATAGGATCCAACTGATTCCTAGAAACAATCTAAATGAATAGCCAATTCTTATGCTCAATTTTCTCAAGGGTTGGCCAACAAACAGGGAAAAGATTTCAACAATTTTCTCCTCTACACTTTAGGCTCTACAGAACCTAGGAGGGTGGTCCTATGCTATATCAACTAATATTTCACACAAATTGATCCTAGATATTGCTTTAAAATAGATATACTCTCTTCTTTATGACCAATATTTATAGATAAACAACAGAAGGGGCTAATCTCTTGGATTTTAATGCAATTATGTGTCTGAGAGTATGTAAATAACATTATAATAAATATTACTTGAAAGGGAAATTTGGTTTTTAAATTTGGTGATCATGAAGAACATAACCAAAACTTTTGCTCGAACTGGTGCCTTAGACCTAGGCCACGAAAGTCAAGGGAAATGCAATTGAGAACTTGCACAACAATATTCATTCTAACTCTAAAGCTTAGTGATAATGCCTTACACTATCACCCCTTCATAACTCTGCAATCAATTCTACTTATCAATCCTTGTATGCACCTAAAACATTCAACATCTCTCACAAAGCAAATTAATTTACTGCTTGAGTAAAAGCCACAAAAGAAACATTCGTTCACGGGAAAAACTACAAAGATGAACATAAAAAGATCCTTGATGATTTTTTATTCATAAATGTTAAAGATAGATGCAATTAGGAGGCAATTGCTTGCAAAAATGCCATATGTATTTGATCCTATGAGCTAGTACTGTCATACAAAATTTACAGTTACATTGACATCCTTTCTTGCTATAACCTAGACTAGACATATACAGACTGAAATTACAAAAGTGCCCTGATTACAAAATTTTCAAGTTCCTTTTCAAAATGGCCTTGAATTCCCTTTTATAAAAACAAGGGAGAAAACAAGCTTCAGGCCATGGACAGATGTCACATTTTCATTTAGCAATCCTATTCTTTAAAGATTTGACAAAACAAGTTACAACTACCCCATGGGGAAAGACAAATATTCTATTACAAGGCAACATAGTTGCATATGTCATTGAACTTGTTGATCCCAAAATGATGGAAGAAGAACGGTAGAAGTACAAGTACTTTGTTGAGCCTTTCCATCACCTTCAACAACTTCAAAAACACCTGAGGAGAAAGCTGATTGGGCCATATAAGACAAAATAGGCCCCAACACTGCAAAAAGGGCAAGAGGAGCACGGGAGATACTAAACATACTTATCAACACACGAACTATACTCCTCTTCTATGGGCTAGTTGCAATCCAAGAGCTTTTGCACCTTATTGTTGTGTGCATTATATCTTGCATTTGTTATGGCTCTTGTTTCCTTAGCAAAATTGTCCAGGTTAGTCTCTAACTTAAACAGATCATCAATTGAATTGTTTAGGAGAGCTAACTCTAGCTTGCCATCTTTGTAGATATATGATGACAATGATGGAATGATGCCTGCAAAATCAGCCTTCCAAACATCCAAAGGCTTGATTGATCCTAAAACATACATTGTCTTAGGCATTATTCCTTTCTCCGTGCCTTCAAACATTTTCAATTTTGATTTAAACTACATGTCTAATTTTGTCTGAAAGACATAAACCTCCCTAATAATTCAATTTGTTCATGAATTTGTGCCAAATTCTTGGGGGCACTTCCATCAAAAGATGTCATCTTTATCAATTCCTTTATTGAAGTGGCCCTGAGGATTCACTTGCTCAACACATCTTGGAAGCTGGTTTGTATTTGCTTATGCTTAGCATAAGACTTGCGTAATCCATCAAAGGCACTCCAAGCTCCCTCAATCTTGTGTAATACACATGACAATCTATGACCTAATGGGTCATCAATAATATCAGTAAGTACATTTTTAGCCTCCTCCTTGGTCTTCCTCTCATTTTCCTTGCTTTGCTTCAGTTGTTCTTTCAATTCTTTAATCCTTAGAAACATAGTTTCTCTATCTTGAGCTGAGAATTCTACTGATGTGGGTGGAGGAGCTGGTGGAGCTGCAATTTGAGGAGGTGGAAGCCTAGCAACAACTTTATTGTATTTGTCTTGTAGTTTTACATACTTAGCATGTAAGTCTTCATATGCTTCCTCTTGTCTCTTGCCAATCTCTACACTGAACATAGCTATACGCACCACCAATTGTGTTGCCTGTGGTGCTGAAGTATCTGAAGTTCTGTTTATGATCACATTTATTGTAATCTCTTCTATTGATCTGGCCACTCTAGGCTTGTTTGTAGCAAGGGCCATTGCCCATATAGCCAATGTTTGCAATCTTGGACTGAACCCTAAGCCAAAGTGTGCTTTCTCTACTTGCTCATCAGATGTAAAGGCCCCTTCATCTTGATTTCTGATTGTGTCAATGGCCAAGGCAAGATCCCATTAAGGTAAAAAAAGAATACCACGTTCTTTTACCAATCTCCTTCCTCTCCATGGGGTTTGTATATTTTGCAAATTGACTCACATAGGAGGGATTGATCTTTATTCTTTTCTCTTCTATTTGGACCATTGCTTTTTCCTTTCCATAACCTCCTCATTAGTTTTGAGGTTTCTTATTACATCATCAGAAGCATGGAAATGATGGTAGAACTAAGATCTACCTCTTTCTATTCTCATCTTGCTGATATACCCTTCAGGATCACAATTCCTAATAGGGTCCACTTTCATCCCATAAGCTTGCAAATTTGTAGGGAATATTTCTAGTCCCTCTTTGGTAGTGACAATGGAATGGGAGAACCTTATGCATCCTAGGATCAATGATCCCTTCATAATCAACCTAAAATGAACTTTGTTAGCTTCATTGAGCTAGACTTCCATAAATGCCATCCTATCTGTTACATACATTGGGAGGCAATGGGGTTGCATTGGTGTACCATACACCTTGAAAATTATGCAATTGGCATGCAGATACCAATCTCCTCAGGTGTGATCAATATTCAATTCGGGATTAAACTGTAGTGGCCTCGAGAATTTAATAATATTCTCAAAATTCTGCTTTTTGGCTTGAAGCCAAGATTCTCCAACACATCTAGCACAAAAGTATTCTCAAAAAACAAGTAATTTGATGTGTTGCAATAGGAGTCCCATATATGTGTCCACATTTGGATAGGTAGCCTTCTCCCTTCTAAATCATGAGTTTTCAAATCCATGGGCTTTTGCCACACCTTAGCCCCACCATACAAAATCATATGCATGAGCAGTGAATACCACTTGAAATGAAGACCAACCTTAGGGTCTTTTAAGGCTGTGAGCTGCTTGTGGATCCCCTCAGCTACAAAAGCGGCATAACCAAAACTCCTATTGATATCTTTGTGCTGAATGCCAACTACCAACATCATCATATAAATGGGCATTTTTATCTTGTAATCCCTCCCCAAGGACTTGACATAAGGCAAAGTATGTGTGGATGAAGTAGTCCTAAACAATGTCAAAGCCAAATGGCTCTACTTCATTCTTAGCAAATCTAACCAATCCTCGGTCAACATCCCTCCTTTTGTGTTGTTGGAGCCACAATACCCTGAATTTGTGCTTATCCTTTTCCCATTTTTTTGCGAAGGGAACCGAAATCAATTGTAACACTAGCAGACACATTTAGGTCAAATGTGTCAATGATTTGTTGCCTTGAAATTTCCAACAAAGGGGCACCTTTTTGGCATCTAATCATCCTATCCTTTTCATCATAACCCTATTCCAGGACTTTGACCAAATCCACATTCACAAAAACATTCAAAACCACCATCTTTCCCAAATCAGAAGTCCATATGTATAGGGATGACAACATCACCTATCTGTTTGGCCAAGTCATGCAATTTGTCTGTCAATACTCCCGTGCCCTGAGCATGCTTAGCTCTTTTGGTAGATCCAAGTAATTGCTTCATTAAATCGTCCTCCATGAACCTCTTAGGTCCTTTTGCCTGAACATTGGATTCACTCATTTTCTAGGGATTTTAATTTAACTAGGGTTTGTGCTTAATCATTGTAATTCCTAGGGTTTTTCTCTCTCCTTTCGAAAATTCAAACAAACAACCCTCAAAACACTCTACTACAAAATCCTTTTGACAATTCAAAGAGCTTTGTTCTTCAAAATTTTTGAATACACATGCAATTGTGATGAGAAACAAAATAATTCTAAGTTTATTACCCTCGAAAAAGTAGTAATTGAGCTTTAATGTGCCAAAAACACATCGAAATTGTGTGAAAAATAAGCGCATGAAAAGCACAATTCATCTATTCTAGGGTTTTTGCGAGTACTCTGAGGGTTTTCCGCGAGTTTTCTTAAAAAATGGCAATTTTTTTTCATCTTGAGCTGAGAGTAAAAGTAGAGAGTACTCGCCCAAGCAAAAAATGGGAGAGTACTCGGCCACTCAACGATTAATTGCAGAGTATGTAATCTATGGTTAGAAAAATCGAATAAGGGAGCTTTGTTGTAGCAAGACCATGAGAACCCATGCGTGCTAACAGGATTGACCTCCAAGTATTTAAGCTCTCTTTCCGAAGGAGCCCTACTCTAATACCAATTGAAGAGCACACAGAAAATACTAAGAGGTGAGGAGGGGCGGGCGGGGGGGGGGGCGGGGGGTGAATTAATATTTTAAACTTTTAAACACATGAAACCATATGAAACAACAAATAGAACAGTAAGAGCAAACACCAACAAGGAGAACACCAATTTCATGCGCAAAACCCTTTTGGGTAAAAAACCACGACAGAGCAATAGCTTTCATTAACAACAAATGGGCACCAACCCAGATTACAAAAGTAAGCACCAACTCATTGGAAGCACCAACTCTTTAAGCATTCTAACTACACACCATTTCTGCACTTTGACTTCAAAACCAATCTGCATATCAACATAAGAGCTCATGCATATACATAAACACTGTTGTAATTTTGAAAACTCCCTATGCACAAACTTAACTTCTTCTCCAATAACGCCTCAATCCTTTCTCTGTTTTTAACATTTTTCAAACTTCCTAATATTCAAAAACAAATTCAAGACTTCTTCAAAACAAGCTCACACAGAGCTAACATAATCTTCAACACTTAACTCAAACTCCAATAAAACAGGAAGCACTTCACAAAGTCATACACGTCTTCCTTTTCAAATTTTGCACCATGAATTTGTATTCTCTTTGGACTCAATCTCAAATTTTGTGGCAATACGAGGTATGGTCTTTCGCTACAGGAAGTTTTCCAGCAGTAATATGAGACTCAGCGCACAAGATATTATAGAGATTTAAATCACAATCTTTTGTATTCAGGGATCACTGTGGAGTTCACATCCACTCATTGGACGTAGCACAAAGTCACCTGTCAACCCCCAACTCTCATGCAAGACAATTTACCACTACTAATCATGAGCTTCAAAAACATAATTATCAAATGTTTTGACCAATAGAATGCCCACGGAATATGTAATAGCCGATTCGCTTGGAAAAATGGTTATGCAGCATCACTGAAGGTCCAAGCTTACTGACTTGCAATATATATATCACAATTGCTCAATCAAATTAGTTGAAGCACCACCAAATTCCGTTAACACCAAATTAGCATATATCGACTCGTTCAGCACAACTTTCATAGAAATTTGACTCCAAAAATGCAGAGCATTTTTTTCACACACGACGCCCGAAAACCATATATACACATATATGCTCACACAATTAAAGCATTAAACATGTCGCGCCATCCACAAAACTGAATCGAACACACCTCAAATACAACACGACTCCACCTTCAGGACAATGCAAAAACTACCAAGGCATTAACCAATTCAAAATTGATTTGCACGACTTTAACCCAAGTATATCAAATACAACAAAATATTTTTTATTTATTCAGAAACCACAACCTCAAGCTTTTCAAATTTGGTCCTTGTCACACCCACTTTTACACACTGCCCGCGTCAAAGTTGATGGTCACTAATAATAGATAGCACGATAGAGAGAATGATAACAACACATTTTTAATAAGCACATCTGTACATCATAAAGCCCGTTCCGCCAAAAAAAATAGCGAAGACAGAGAAATAATAATAAAGAATGCGCATAGCTCCTACATAATACAAACTGCGCTAGGAATAGGAGACGAAGAAATTGTTAAATGGCCATGAAGGCCTTCAATAAGCGCATTCAATGAATCGAAAGCCATTGACAGAAACCGTCGCCATGAATAGGAAAGTCAAATACACGTTCATGAGCTGCCTTACACACAAGTTGTCGCCCATATCAAATTCGTAGAGATATGGCATGAACCTCCTTTGACAAGTCCAATCTAGTGTGGCACTTTAGAAACTCATTTGCTGACATAAAAAGATCAATCACACATAATCACCATTTCAAATAAGTTGAAAAAACTAATGAATAATCAGCAACTTTACAAGCTAAGAGGTACACTGGTATTTCATTCCAATTTCATTTTCATAACAGAATGAACTCAGCAAGACAAGCAACATCACCCGCAAGTTCACTCTTTGACATCAATGACAAAAAAAATGTTCAACAGGTGAGAGACCCAATTTGGAGGATTTCTTGGTGATTTCATACAGAAACCACAGTTGTGCTTAATGGTGGAGGTTTATATTCCAGTTTTGACAGAGGTTATTGCATATCAATCTTGAGGAGGCCGATTGAAGGAAAGATTTGTGAGATTGTTTGCTGTTTGAGTTATCTTTAGTTGGCCATACTATCCTTGTAGCTGGTCGTACCATTCTAGGTGTGGCGTTGGGTTTTTGGAGCTTCAAACTAAGTTTTATAATTATTTGTTTGGCTTGAGGGTGGCACCTAGGCCTCTTATTGAGTTGTATTTCAGTTTCATCAGCAATGGAGATCATTTCTAGTTGTAGCGTCCCATTTTTGGAGGTTCCAGCTTGCTGGTTGTGACTACAGCAGCTTGTCAAAGACTCCAATTTTTCTAGGTATGTTGGACTTAGATATGTTATGATATTTTATGAACTCAATCACCTTTGTAATTGAGAAAAAAGTTAAAAACCTATTTTCTGATCGGAATATAAATCTGAAATTTTATGCTCATTGTAATTCCAAAAATTGTAATTTCCTGAATTGTTTTCATTGCTGCAAGTTACTTTATTATCTGCATTTTATTTATCATCTCAAAACCATCACAAAACTATTACAAATTACATTTCAAACACATCTGAAAACAAAAAATACAAGGGCAGATTGAGGGTGTATGTTACAATCCCCTGTGAAGGATTCACCTCTGCAATCATCACCTCTTCTTGGCCTGCAAAACCAAAACCTATCAAAAGAACATACACACAAAGCAACAGCAGGATATGTTTACAGCCATAGCATGCATAGACTATTGCAACCTGTCCAACACAAGCAACATGTTAAAAGAGTGAATCATCATGTTTATTTCACACTTTTCCAAATGGGAGATAAGTTAGTTATATTCCCAAGAGGGTCACGGGAAATTGCTCATAGAGTCAAGTGGTAGCATAAAGGAGTCAAGGAGAATGCAAGGCCTATTGGCGAAGATGAAGAGATTGCTGTTGCAAGAGAGATGCAGAAGTGGATACAAATTGTTCTCCTCATCATGTCATGTACAATGAAAACCCAAAAACAAAAAAAAGTCAAACTGAAATAAGACACATGCCCAACCCAGATTAGACTTACGGTCTTGCACCTCTATTACGACTTATCGGCTATCAATTCATTACTGTTCATGTACTTTCACAAGCCCTTTCTCATAGAAGGAACACCTTCAGCATAACCAATTTGGCATCTAGAAAATATCACTTTGTAGATGCCAGTAAAGTTGAGATTGATCATTTCAGTCATTAAGTAAATAAATTATGATAGACAAATCAGTTCAAAGATACAATTTTGTGATGCCAAATTTGATTGCCAACATTAAAACAACATAATTAGTTGCAAACTGGAGATTAGCTTCATGTATAAGTATTAAGAAGTACCTACGCTAACCTAGTATTATTTATCTACCGAATTCATCCACAATTACTTCAAGTAATTGACAAAACTCACCTTACAAAAGGCATCAGAGCAACAATCATAGATGCAAAGGTGACAAAGATGACTTTACTATAGCCGGAACCCCTGCATATTCATTAATGATGGTTTTCACATAATATTAAGAAGAATTGCCTTATCTACCAACAGAACATTTTGAATACATTCAGATCAAATATAACCTTTGAAGTTTCATTGCCATTAGAAAATGTTCTGGCCACCACATTGATACAAATACTGTTTTCTTCTCTCTCATAATTATGTTCTTAAGGAAGTCTATCAAAGAGTGTATATGATTGAATGAGGATATTTTATTTTCTTTTAGGAGGCCGCCTCTCTCAATGAATGAAGCATATCCCAAAGTATATTCAGCTAGTGGTTTGCACTTGTGGTAAAGATATCTACTATCTAAACTAATGTCAAGAGTTGTTGAGAATCTAGACTTTCAGCAAAGCCCATAATCATCAATGTATACAATTTTGATGACAAGGAACCATATTATGTCAAGCATTCAACATAGACAAAACTTATTTTGTGTTTCAAGGTATATTTGTTAATTTTATGTCAGCGTCTGCATTATTTTCAGCAGGTAATTTGCTGATTTGAGTTCAACTTAATAGCTGATCTGGACCAACTTAAGTTTGAGCTTATTTCAGGCCATGTTAAATCTGGGTTCACGAATGCAGGATGGATGAGTTTTGGGTCATTACTTTAAGGTGAATTGTATTACAGTCAGATTTCTCCTCTTGTCTAATAGCATGAATTTCATTTTCAATATCACAGAAGAGTGCAATGTCCTTATCTTTCTATTATCCTCTGTAGAATTTATGTTTTTCCACATGCACTCTACATTCATTGCTGTCTGCAATGTCATTATTTTCTTATGATGAGACCATGCATAAATACCATGATGTAATCAGATCCTAATAACAAATGCATGATTCCACTGGCCTCAATATAATGACATGAACCGGCATGCAGTTGAAGAATTATTCCAATATTTTATTTTCCAAAAAATTAGTATGTACACAATCATAACATATAGTCCATATCACTCCATTTGATAACTCAAAATAAAATCATATCCAATGACCAAAACCACCTCGCCACACAGAAACAATGAAAAGCATGCCCATAATGCTCAAAAGATACATACCAATTAAGCGTTCTGCATAAGGTTTTCCAATACTAATAAATTCATGCTGAAGAAACTGCAGAAGATTCTGCTTTGATGTCTCTGCAATAAGCCGTTTGATGAGTAGCAGATCAACAGCAGAGGGATGGTAGTTTGTCTCAGCAGGCGCTACAGGCATCACATCTGTCCTTCGTGCAAATCGTATGGTAACATTTTTGCTACATGTCAAATCAACATAAAACAATCTCATACAAAGATATTTATATTAATTTTGAAGATTCACAGCTACAAAAGCAAAGTAAAGGATGTCTAACCAAAAAAATCACAATTTCATAGACAAAATTAATGTTAAGGAACATAAAATATATCCCTCCAAAGGTTTTGAGTAAAGAAAATCTTACTCTGGTGTTCCTGAAGTGTATCGAAAGAGAAACTGAGCATATGGTGTAATTACAGCCATTTGACGCATGTAATGTATAATCTTCGACTGCACATATCAATAAAAAAAGCCCTAAGGGATATCATTCAAAAGTGTTTTCCTAGATGAACAACGAACAAATGATTTATTATGCACCCTAGCATACCACTTACACGATGAGTTGTCCAGTTGCCTTCAATTGTAACCTGAATTTCAGCCCCATGCCACCTATCTATGCTGTCTCGTTTTTCATGGAGATGGATATGAGGAATATTTCTATGCAATGACATATTCTTTTTACATCAGCACAAAATCAAAATGATTAACAAATTGTCCCTACATGAATGAAAACTCTATATTCTTCTGAAGAAATGCCTCTGCAGAGTCCAATTTCTAAAGATCCATACTTGTGAATATCAATATCAAGCCGACAAAATGAAATATAATTCTGGCCCCTCGTCGCTGACAAAATGTCAATTGGAAGTCCAGTACTCATCTTGGACCATATCAATGCCTGCAAAGAAAGATAGAATGCAATTCTAAGACCTCAAACTGATGTAATCAGACATGGATAACACCATGATAAATGCTAAAATATATAATTTAAACCTTCTTAAAATCTCACGTCAAAGCTAAACCTTTTCACAATAAATTGCCAAAAAACAAGCCAATAACTAATATTTAGTTTATATTTCTCACCCTATATTGCCTCATAATTGAAGAATCAAGCATCAATCTTCTGAATTGATCAACAAAACTCAGGCTACCAAATGACCAGAAATCTGTTATTCTTATTTGTATGCCAGGTTATTATCAATTACAGATTATAATATCCTAAAGAATACGTTTTAAATATGCCAGTAGGAATACCTATTTATCATTTTCCGTTATGTTCTTGATTAGATTACATGCTAACCTATGCTTATTCAATTATAGGGGATGTGTAATGTCCCCGTTTTAGAGGTAATTTGATTTAATTAATTTAATTAATTAAGTTGTCCAAAATAATGATTTTTCAAGAGGATGACTAATTAGTTACTTTAATTAAATCATTAAGTGGTATTAAGTTAATTAATTATAAGGTTATCAAATAAATTAAAAGGTGACCTTATATTTAATTAATTTAATGAAGTGACTTGATTTTAAAACATATTATAAAGTCACTTAAATAAAATAAAATAATATTCTAGAAGCTTCTGAAGAAATTGGGGAAAAGGAATAAATAGACATCTTGGGCTTCATTCTCGGCAGGCAGATTTGATGTTGTTGTTGATGTTGGTCATTTCATCTTGTGGAGCCTAGGGTTTCTACAGATTACTTCATTGTCATAGAAAATGAAAACTTCCTATTGATAGCAATTTTGAGGGTGTGAAATATCACTTGAATTATTGCAGCTGGGAGAAAGTTACTTCAGACTTTCTATTTGTGCAAATTGGTGAAATTTTTCACAAGGGTTTTGAAGTCACTTGCAGATCAGATTTAGTGTTAACTGCTACAGTACACATGAATAGTGCCGCGCTACAGTGTTCGCTACAGTGATTTTATTTCAGTCATCTTTGAGTCTGCATTAAGCCACGATTTGGTTTATTGTGTCTTCCATTGGCATTGAATTGAATACCATTTGAGGCATTGATTTGACAACCATTTGGCACTCTCACATTGGAAGAAGATTTGAATTAAAAGGGCAGCGATCTGGAAGTTAACTCAGTCATGTATGGACGCCATTGGAAGGTTAAGATTTGCTGATCACAGTCTATGCTTGGTCTGAAATGAAACTTCCAGCCTGGGCGCAACATTTGTGAAGACTAGGAGATAAGTCTTGGCAAAGATTGGAAGACCTTTGGTGACCATTTTAAATAATTTACAATCTGATGTGAAGAACAGGGGTGGCTCTTGGAGTGACTCGATTTCAAGTGAAGAGGCTTTCAAAAATACCAAATAAAATTCTGATGCACTGTTAGGAGGCTTGGAGACTAGGCGCTGCCTTTGTGGAGGCAAATTCATTGAATACAAGCTGATTCGAATATCTTGTTCCAGGCAGTTAGCAACTTCCAGGTTCTTTATCAGCCATTATAGATTAGTTTGGTACTCCATTGAATATTCTGTAGTTGCAGCTGTAGGTATTTGTTACAATCTGATTTAGCATTGTAATTAGATGGCATTGTATTGATCAATTCATATGCTGCTGTAGATGATTATTTGCATAACAGATTTGGTATTCTTGTAAGCCAAGAGTCTTGGCATTTCCATGATAACTTGTGTAGGCGATTGCATTTCAATAAGACATCATCTTTGGGAAGTATTACATGGTTGTAATGTTCATTTGAATGTGATATGAAGATGCATGCCAACTATTTGACAAAATGTCAATGGCTGTAGGTGTTCTTATCGACATATAGGTTGCATACCAACTGTTTGTTAAAATTACCAGTTGGCTATAGGTGCATGTTTTGCACTAAGAAGTCATATATAAGCATTGTAAGAGATGAAATTAAGTCATTGATGCATCTAAGATATAGTTTATGCATTGTAGTTTGATTTCCAAACATTTAGATTACTTTGATACCATCTTCAAGCATTTATATCAGTCTGATAACTCAGACCAGCAAGCTGCAAGTTTGCATGTGAAGTGTTTGAAGAATTTCCTTGAGCCTTCAATCAGCATTTTGAGGTCAGTTTGAGCAAGGTTCATTACAGGATGCAATTCATAACAATTCATATTTCTCCCTTGCCTTCCAAAGACTGCTGTTTGGTCTTCTTTGTTTTCTGTTTATACTATTATGGTATATAGCCTTACAGTGTATATTTTATTGAACCATTTATCTCAGGTATTAAAGTACATTATCTTTGCTATCTCTTATAATAAGGGCATTCTTAATATTTTTCCCCTTTAAATATAGTGGTAACCGGATCTTAGCAAAACTTATTTAAATGTAAAATCTACACGTACAATAGTGCATTTGACTAACTTTGAAAGAAGTGTCAATATAAGGGAATGACGAAAATGCTCACCATTTTTGCACCTAGTCCGAACTTTCCACGTGTTTGTTTGAGCCCATACTTTGTTCCAGAAAGCACTGCATTGTAAATAGAGAACTCAACCAAAACTTGCTATCTAAATGGGATTCACAGCCTTATTTTGAAGACAGTGAAATCGACTATCCCTAATATGGATCTTTTGGCACCATTTTACTAAAGGCCAAGCAAGTAAATAAATCAACATCATGGGACATAGCATTTTACCTCTTCCAAGCATATTTGGAATGTCATCATGTGGCATTCCCCTTCCATTGTCCTGTATGCAAATAAACACCAGAAAATGACATCATATAATCAGAATTTTGTACAACTGCTCTCTAGAAGAAGATAATGCCTGAGATGCATCCTAAAATTATTTTGAATATTTCACATAAAATGCGTTTCCCTATTCACAGCCTACAAGAATTGAAATCTAAAATACAATATATTTTTAACTACAAACATCACTTTAATACGAAATGAATCACAGAGAACAAGGCTAAAAGAGTCGCTGTTTCATCACACTAATAGACTGAAATATAGAAGGGCTTAAGTCAGAAAATGTAAGCTGTATTACACCAACAATTCATCCACAAAACAAAGAAACATATAGCTCTAGGCCAGTGTTTAATTTTGATTTTCTCTATCATAGTTGGATGGCTTCTCTGGGTTCCATTGACCTGCATTTAGCCATCTGAGGGCATTAATATACTTTTTTTATTCTTTCTTTCTCAAGCCCAAGTTTAGTCTTACACATAGTAGCATTCCATTTACATATCATTTACACAGCAAAGTGAAAGTATAAAATAGAATTCCACTACTATTGTTTAAAACAGAAATAAATCGGCAAATTAAAATTCACTAAAATGTTTGTAAACAGAGGGGAAAAGTTGTTATTGTTATTTCATGCCAAATATAGTGGATAGAAATAGGAACAAACATAAGACATAAAACTAGAATTTGTCCAATGTTGCCAATTACAAACTGCAAACTTTGTCTCAAGCCTAGACTCTCAAACTCTCAATCAAGTACACATGTAGAAGAATTACTTGACTGGCTTAAAATATTCATTGCCATCTATTGAGGTAATTTAGTTTCTTTTCCAAAGTAATCCCACCACTGCCTTAACATTTGATTAATCACAAAAGAAAAATTTACTAATATGTTAAGAGAAGACTCCCTTCACCTATTGGTACATTGACAAATCTACAATGGCTGCTCACCAATTCTTCACATTAACGAAAAAATTTGCTTTTCACTTAGCAAGCCCTCCACCTCTTCATCATCTTTGAATGATTTGCTATAAAAGAATGCTAGATGTAAATAGTACCAAAGGCATGAAGGTAAGAATACATTTGTCAATCTCATCTCAAATCAATAATCTCGTTGCAAATGTTGTCATTGATATCAAGAAGCAATGCCAAATTGTTGGCATTGATGTCAAAGAGGAAACTGTTAAAGGCCAAAGGCCACTAATCATTTTATTCCAGTTATCAAGATGGCAAACTTCATTATCATGACAGCGCTGAGTTATTACGAAGACAATTTATTATTTAATGGCTGGCCAACCTGCTAATTGGTGGCCTCTACATTGATAATAAATACATTGTTATGGCTGGTTGACCTGGTTCTGTTATGTATTATTTGAGGCACTTCTACTATAATGGCTGACTCTCCATTTGTTGGCGCCTTTTAGTGAAGGCTAAAACAGATTTAATTAAAGTTTAAAGAGGTCGACTCTTTATGATAAGTCACATCCATTATGATGAGTAGCCCCTCTCCAAGAGAGTATATATGGAAGACGAGAAGTGAGTTGACTAAACCATGAAACACAATGGAATATCATTCAATCTAAAGCAGATTTGGAAGCAGATGTAAAAGCAGATTTAAAGCAGAAAAATATGAGAAGGATTTGAAAGCAGATTTATGTAGAAGATTATAGCAGATTTTGGAGCAGAGTTATGAAGCACATTGGAGAGAATATTTGAGCAGATTTAAGAAGGAGAATAGAGCAGATTTATGAAGACTTTGTGAAGACTCTATAGGCAGATTTATGATGACCTTATGTGCAGATGTATGAAGATCTTATGAGCAGACTTTTGAAGGATTTATAGCTGATTCTGAAGGTGATTTAAGGCAGAATTATAGCAGACCTTTCAAGGTGATCTTATCGGATTTCAAGAAAGATTTGAGCAAATTTGTTAGAGCGATTTTTGAGGAAGACAAAGACTTTGTTGTGATTGAGGTTGGTGCCTCATATTGGAGAGGTTGGTGCCTCCTATCAAAAGAGATTGGTGTCTCTTGCTGAGTCAGTGCTCAGTTGTGGGGATTGGTGTCTCCAGTAGATTGGTGCCTAAAAATCTTGTAAATGGGGATTGGTGTCTCTAGTGGGTTGGTGCCTACAAAGATTGTAAGAGAATTTTTATATAAGCAATATTTTGCCGTGGTTTTCTCTTGTAAGGGTTTCCACGTAAATTGTGTGTTCTTCTTGTTATTGATATTGTGTAATTGACGTTTTTGTGATTGTTAAATTGAAAAAGTAAAAGATTGTATTATACTGATTCACCACCTGCCTTCTCAATATAATCGTGTTCTCATCAAATCTCCCATGCAGCATGTATTCTGCAATTTGGATCTTATTGCCTATTCTGTCATATCTATGGCTACATGATCTAGGGCCTAAGGTTAGAATCCCAAGTGACAGCTCTCCAAATTAGAATCTAGGTGAGTCATAGCATATGTAAAAGCTTATTTAACAATTATGCAAGAAAAAGTGTGAGATATATAGACCCAAAGCAATGGACGTATTTTTTTCAGTTGTTCATTTTGTGCATGGTATACCCTTGAGAAAAGTGTACAGCTTAAACTTTAACTACTTGACGAGTCATTGTGTACTCACAATTTTTTCTAAGTGCCAAGCTTTCCAATATTTACTTGCCAAGTCTCCCTATTCAGTTTTAGGTGATTTTTGTCATTTGACTTGCATGAGTACATGATGAGTCCAAGGAGAGGACTTGCCCAATGCTAAAATGGAAACCCTACTGTGGAAGATAAGCAAAAAAGGCACAATTTCAACACTAAAAATAGAAAAAAAATTGCTTTTATAAATTGTTTTCATTAATGGTATGAAGTCGAGTATGTGTATAGGGTTCTAGTACGCCAGTACAACAATATTTTCTTTCCTTGGGTGAGGTATGATTGGGTTAAACTATATATGATATATGCAAAAAAAATTTAAAAATGAAGAATTGCAAATATTCAATAATGGCAATCGAATCTCTGATAGTATGATACTTAATCATTGATCAATGATAGTGATAAAGATAATTGTCAATTAATAGTTCAAAATTTCAATATTATGTCACATATCATATATGTCCAAGATGATTCAAATGAAAATCATTACAATTACAAAATTTCAAAATTCAAAATAGTACAATCAAAAATTTGTATCTTGGCCTTCAATCTTCATCAAAAACATCTAGATCAAGGTAATCACAAGAAAATGGAGTTCCACTAATACTAGGTACATCATGTGTAAGAACCTAGTCATTATCTACATTGACTCTAACAAGCTCTACAATAGATACACTCAAGGGCTATATAAACCAGGTCATCTTCTTTTATTGCAGCCATCCGATTACACTTCAATGACTAGATAGAAGTATGCACTCCAATAATGTTCAGCTGAAGCAAAACTTGCAACCCATTGAAATCAGAGAGAAAACCATCACAACTAAAAAATAAAAAATGCAAAAGAATGGCAAGTACTAAAATTGTAATGTCCCCATTTTTAGCAATACACTTCCCAGTGACTGTTGGCTTATTTCTAGAACCCGTAGACAGGTCAGAGGTAGAATTTAGGGTTTCCAGTTGTTTGGAGGTCTCTTTTGTGGATTCAGGGGATTGCATGTCGAAGTTTTGCAGTTTGGTTTATGGATTCCTTCTAGGTTTTATGAGAGCTTCAAAGGGATGTCACATGCATTTCAATCAGGGGTTTGCATGCGAGATTGGTTTTTGGATTCTTTTTGGGTTTTCAGAGAGCTTCGCAGTGGTATGACATGCATCTGCATCTAACAACCTTTTCTGGACTTACTATTTTTAGAAAATTGCGACGGCTACCTGATTGTGCTCAAAATGCATTTGGAGTCACTTTCTATTTTTAGCAGTATGCTATTTATAGTAAGTGCTATTTTTAGCAATTTAGTTTGGGGGTTTTTAGAGGGGTTTCTATTTATAGTAGTGGCCGGTTAATGATGTTGCTATCTTCAGTTGGTCACAGTATTCTTCTACGGGTCTTCAGTTCACTCAATTTGGGTGTTTGGCACATACTTACTATTTATAGTAGTGTTATTCATAATAAGTCATCTTTGGGGAAGTTGGTCCCAAGCCATTAAACTTGCAGCAGTATTATTACTCAATTTATTTTCGGAGAGCCTAAGGTTGCAGTATTGGTTATTTGCTTAATTTGACCACTTAAGTCATTTTATAAAGTTATATTATAAAATTAAGTTGAAGAATAAAAGTGGTCATTCGAAAAGTACCTTGAGCCTAGCAAAGCAACTTCAAGTTATTTTTAAAAGATAAATTGATATTATATTTTCCTCAATGATGTGGGACGCTTAGAGAAGGAAAATGTTGATTTTAAATGTTTTAATATTATATCTCCTCAAGTGTGGATGCCTATGGGGCAAAAAGAATTAAAAATGTTTAATTTTTCTAAAGTGGTATAGGGCATTGGTTTCTAGGGAGAATTTGAGAAGCTTTTGAAGTCTAGTCTCCCTAGCTTGTATATATTTTCATTCTGGCTCTCATTTTATCATCTTGGCTTTGACAACATAACAGAATGTTGTTGGATTTCTTCCATAGTGCTTGGGCTGCGAATTGAGGACGAAAACCCTCTTCGCTTGGGCTGGTTTTGGTGGTGAAATATCCTCCCTAATCAGATAAAGAGTGATTCTATAGTAGAGATCATACAGTGCTTCACAGAGTTGGATTTGGGTGACCTTTCAAAGAAGATTTACCAGTATTTTGAAGTGAATTTTGCTGTGGCTTGCTAGTTTTTAGTTTGGGAATGTTTGGTGAAGATTTTGGTGTGTTTATTTGCATTTTTTGGGCATTGCACTTTTGGACCAGATTTCATGTTTATGCTCATAGCTCTAAAATGGATTGAAGAATCAAAATGGGTATTGGTGCATTAGAAGAGTCATTTCCAGCCGGTCATTTCAAGTACTAGTTTGCAAACTTTGGTGGTGTTTTGGATTTTTGGGAGAGGATCGAACTTTCCTCCAGGGACGCCCTTTTCCTGCTAAAACACCAGTTTACTACCAGCATATGTTGTGTTTTGAATGTTGTACTTTGGGCGCTGAAAAAAGAGGTCAAAGGCATTGGAGAATAGAGTGATTAGAAGGCCAAAGCTGGGTGTTGTTAGGTGCTCATTCTGGAGTCTCATTGCTGCTGTAACAAGACTTTACCAGGCCTGATATACATGTGTAATGTTCTGATTTTATAACAGAAAATGAATGTTTAATGTTGCTCATTGAAGTTCTAATGAAAGGTGGTGTTATTTAGTATTTCTTGTTATTGCAATCATTTCCTTTATGTCATATGCATCTGAAAAACATTGAAAAACAAACTCAACATTGCAAACAAACTCAGACACTACCTTGAGCAAGCATACCAACAAACAAGGGTTTCAAAAAAAATATCAAGGGTGTATGTTACAAAAGTCTACAAATGTTTAAAAATAAAAAATACTTATTTGCAATAGAATTTTGATTACAAGAGGCTAGAGGAAAAAATACTCTTACCTCTGGAGGTACCACTTGTTTGTTGCTTTGTTTGATAACTTAAATACATGAATTAATAATGGAGAAGACAATGCATACCAATAACATGCATAAAATATATATTTATTCGCACATGAAATTATTATAGAAGAAGACCAGAGATGGTCAGCCAAGGATCAAAGTTGATCCGATTAGACCATACTACTCTCTTTAACAATAAACAATGTATTTAAAGGACCCGATGATTTAAAAGAAGAACAATTTGTCAACCAACCGACGCTTATAACTACCTAAAGCTGACAACCAATTAATACAAAGAATTAATACATAGTCAGATAAACAATACTATCAAAGCATAATAACCATTGTACACCAACTACATATCCTCCCCCAAATATAAAAGTTGTCTTCCAGACGACAAGCAAGCATCAAGTAACATTAGGGAAGACTTGCCAAATTGATGATGATATTGTACACAAGGACTTGTAGACAAACTTAGAAGTGTACATTGCAAACTCAAACTTGGAGTGTACTTTGCAATTCAAATGAGTGCAATGGGGGTCAAGGGGCAGCGCCCCCAATGGGGTCATGGGGCAACACCCCTAGCGAGGTAGAGGGAAAGCCCAATTTAAGACCTTCAAAACCACACAAAACTCCATGGTGCACATCATTTTCATGATTTTTAAGAGGCTCCAAACAATATTGACAAAGCCAAAAAATAGAGATTTCAATGTGATGTGGTGTTGACATACAATGAAATAATTTGCAAACTGTATGTGGGAGAATAAGTTCACTCAGAGCCATACATAGCAAAATTGGCACCATACGAAGGCCAATGTACCCTATCCATTGAAATTCTAAACTGGTCGTACATTGTGATTTTGGAGCGACCATACGATATAATGATTCGATGGTTGTATTGTGTGGAAGCCTACCCACCGTACTACATAAAAACCTACAAATTATACGGTTGGAGTCCTTGCATGCCATACGATGTTCAATATTGCCAGTCCTACATTGCACACAATCTTCAATTTTGGTCATACAATGTGTGAACATACAGGTCGTACAATTGTTGGTTTTGCAAGCGTATGACATCACTCCTGTCTGTGTAAATGATTGTCAAATGTTGTACAATGGTGGTTTGATTCTACCATGCAGTGCTACACCGTACGAACCATGACTTAAATATGTTTTGTACCTTTGTTGTTGATGTCGTACTATGAGATCTATGTCGTACTATGGAGGTCGTATGGTGGAGTGATTGCTCTGTCGCCTTCAGAATAATTCAACCCGTTGTAAGATGACCCGTCATATGACGTGGATGGTGAGTCATACGATGTGCGGAAATCAATGCAAAAGATTGATTGGCCATATGCTATGATGATGCCATCATATAGTTGAAATTGATCGTACATTGTGAGAGGCTGAGCACCAGGAGGTCCTACAATGTAGGGTGTGGACAGTGATGAAGGTAGGATGTTGTACCATGCAAAGAGGTGTGTGACGATGTTGTACGATGCACTTAATGAGTGGTTGCTTTCGTCATACAACTTGAAGGAGGCTACACAGAGGGTGATGTTTCCTGCCAGGAGGATAATGTCGTACAATATATTTGATCATTGCTTTAAACTGTGCTTGTGACCACTGAATGTTATATCGACTAGTGAATGGTTTAGTTGTATGATGTCATGAATGTTTGGATGCCTTCGTCGATGGTGCCATACAGTGTGAAGGTCGAGGGATATGTTGAATGAATGATTGGAGTGGAAGTCATACAATGTGAGGAATGACTAGGCGCTTGTTATGATTTATTCCCTTTGTTGAGTGAAGGCTCACTAGATTTTGCCATCATACTATGCGACGGGGTTTAAGAACCCGTTATGCAATGTAGCTTGGTTGTATGACATAATCTAATCATTAATATAGTCAAACTGTGTAATCTGGATTTTTATGTGATTGTGCCTTTATTATTTTCTCTTTCAATCATTGAATAATATTTTTTCCTCTTCCTTTCCATAGTTTCCTTATTTTCTAATTTTCTTTTCCTTTTTCTATAAATTTTATGTGAATTTTATTTAACTTGACCAATATTTGTACGCTCCACGTTAAATATTTTGCTCTTAGTACTCTAGGGTGTATTGTTCGTTATTTTGCATTCTTCTACAATATCAAATAGCTCCGCAGCAACTATCATCTTTTGCCAACCATGGACTCCATCCCATGCACATAAACCATCCAACTTTCCAAAATCATTTTTCTCTTCACTGAGAGTTGTAGCTTCAAGAAAATTATAAGTCAACAGAAATACCTCAGAGTCCTCCATTTGCCAATGAAATAGGCCATGAAGAGAATTTGTTTCATCGTCCAAACATGACTGTAACTCCAAAATTCCTTCATTGTTTGGTTCCATCGAACCTTGACTCTTCGTCCATTCTTCTCCAGAGTCTAAATATGACGAATCCGAGGAGTATGCTTCCTTACTGACTACTTGGTTTTTCAAATCAATTATATATTTCTGACCCTTATTCTCAATGCAAATTGTATTCTTCTTCTAGTCATGATTAGATTTGGCTGCCACCAACCAACCCTAACCTAACAATGCGTCGTACGCTTTCTTCCTTAATGCAATGACCACAAAGTTCAACAAAAATGCTTGGGTTTCGATCATTACCTTTTGTCCCATTAAAAATCCAAGTACCTTAATATCTTGTTGTTCTACACCCACCAGTTGAAAAGTTGGCGACCAAATGGTCAACTTGCCACAACTTCTCCAAGTGTCTTCAGGAAGTACATTCACCACTAGCTATTGAGAGAGATCTACCCAAACACTAAATCACAAAAATTGGAGTCTTTACTTATATCTTACAAGTTACAAAATGCCAATATTAATAAAATATTACTTGTTAACTTTTAAATATCTTATTTGCAGGTTCTTAAGGAAAAAATTGGGCTAGAATCCCATACACCAAATCTTCAAAAGCTACCCCTCTGAATTTTCTCTCATTCTTGTAGCACTTTTTGGCCAAGTGCACCTAAAATTCAATTGATTCCATTCACACAAATAAATGCAATAAGTTGACTCAACAACAATCTTTTACTTTTCAAAACTTAATAAATCATAGCAGTAGCACTTTAAAACTTAATCATCCACAACAATAACACACATGCAAGATCTAGCAATTAAGAACACAAGACGAACACACAATTTACATGGAAACCCTTGCAGGAGAAAACCATGGCAAAATATTGCTTATATAAAACTTCTCTTGCAATTTTCGTAGGAACCAACCAGTTGAAAAAACCAATCCTCACTTACAAGATTTGTAGGCACCAACCCACTAGAGACACCAATCCCCACCACTGAGCACCAACCCAACAAGAGACACCAATCTCTTCTAATGAGAGGCACCAACCTCAAAATGAATATTGTGTTTGCCTTCTTGAGTATCGCTGATTCTATATGCTTCACAAATTTGCCTTAATACCTTCACAAAAATAAGCTATAAAATCTACCTTAAGGTCTGCTATAATTTCACTTGCAAATCTGATCACAACTTCTTGACATATATTTCTGCCTTAATGTCTATTGTAGTAAACTCAGATCTGCTCATAAAACTTTATACATATGATCAAAATCCTCCATAAATCTGATCAATAACACACAACTATCACACTCATAAATTGGATTGAACGCAATAAAATAAATCCTAGATGCAACAAAATTTTATTTCACCATCAAAATCCACACAGGTATGTAAATACAATTTCAATTAAGGATGTTTGCTTTGCAATAAATATTCTTCAATTGCATTGCTACTTTGTATTCTTCTTTTTCTTCTACAATCTATTTACTATGATAAACTCTATCACAGCTCCCATGACCTCCCCTGCACACTTCTCCCCACTTCTTTCCCTGCTACTGGCTTACTCCAGTTCCCTCTCTTGCCCACAACGCCTCCTCTTGAAACTCCTCTCAACCCCAATCAGCATTCACTCTACACCATCACTATGGTGCAAGGCTTGTATTATTTTTACTTTGCATATTTTTCTTGTCTTTTCCTTGTTCCCCTATACTCGACCCCATACTCCATTTCTTTATTTTCATACATTATACCCTATCTCCCCATGTCGTGCCCCTTCTCATCTACTTACTTACCTCGCATTGCCCAAGGTTGTGCACGTGGTTTTTTTTATGGCAAAAATTCTATTTTTGTTTTATTTTGGTCACCCCTTCATCCTTGGATGGCTTCCCACTTCTACCACAACCCCTGATCTTCTTTTATTGTTACCATATCAATATGTATTCTCCAAGCAGCGTTAACTTAATCCTACACCCCTTCACTACCTCGTCTCTTCCCCTTCTACAACTGTGGAGCCCCATCCATATGCTGGTATTAAAATATATTTGTTTATATTTATTGTTATTGACAACCGAAAAAAACAGCAATCACTTGGTTCCATTGAAGTCGATTTTCCAATCAAACTATAGTAAGAAGTTACATCAGGCAAATTAGAGATTAGTTATTCATTTCATTTCAATAATCGACCATTCAAAACCAATTGAACTTCATTGCAATCAAACAATTGAAACTAAAGATATAAATTGAAAATACGACATTTTGTCAAATGCAATGACAATAATGCCGCTTTGCTCAACCTCCACAGTCCATAGATCCAAAATTAAATTGCAATCTGAAATGAAAATCAAACCAAAATAGGAAACCAGACTGAAATATTTTGGGTGATGCAGATTACTCATTCGCCCAAATGCTCCTGAATCACTCCACCTTTCTACTAGACCGCAATGACTCCTTTGCCACATCAATGTCATCCAATGACAATCAAATCTCCCCTACTTTTGCTATAGCCACATACTCCATAGCTTGCCTCTTGACATCAGCAATCTCATCCTCTATAAACAAAGAGGGCTCATTATCCTACATGATCTAATCATTATAGGGATCAAACTCATCCAATTCAATAGGTTGCCATGATTTGTCCTTCACATTGGATAAAAACTAGGTCATTGCAATGTTGTTGAGTCAACATATTACACTTCTTCGTGTGCAAGGCATCAAACAAACTCCAATTGCCAAGCAAATAGAAGCACTAGAAGGTTGAGATAGAATTTAGAAGGCCAACTTTCGAAGATTTAAGGTATTTCCACCGCGGTCTCCCACTGAGAACCTACAAATAGGATATTCAAGAGTTTGTAAATAAACAAAATTCTATTAATAATTGTAATTTGTAACTTGCAAGATATAATAAGACTTCACTTTTTCTTACCTTGTGTCTGTGTCGATCTTCCTCAAATAGCTAGTGGTGAAGAAAAGAGCCTCCCCCTAGCTTAATTATGATTTTGTGACTCTGAAATGATATGATTTTGTGACTCTGAAATGATGAGGTCTCTCTCCTCAGCCTCAAGTTTCATCCTCTCAAAGCATGTGGAGAGGCCTTCCATAACCTCCCCATTAGCATGTGTGAAACTATTGGAAAAAAAACTCGAGGTTGAGGTAGTACCCCACTGCTTGAATGGGTTGGAAGAGTTGATTGTTCCACCTTCAATCGATAATCCCCTAAAAAGGGGCAAATCTACTTACATCCCCCTATGATAGTTTTGGATAGCCTTTTTGGCCCTATCTGTAAAGTGCCTCGCCAAATCTGATCCAAAAACACTGATTTTCTGCCTTTGGAATTTTGACAAACACTTTGCTTGCAACCTCCAATTTGCTGATGTTTTGTTTCAGTTTGCTTGAAGTGGTTTGGTTTTGATGCTAATGATAGTTTGAAGCATAAAAATGATTGCAATGTAACTAAATGAAAGACTAGAATGATATGCAACTTCTTTTTGTTCTTTTCCAAATGCAAATACATGAAATTCTGATATGAAATGCACACCTACAGCCAAGAGGTATTTCTACAAACACTTGGCATGCAAACTAAATTCAATACAATGCAAGCATATATGAAAGGCATTTTATCAAATAGTTGTCATGCAATCAGCCATTGACATTTAGTCATACAATTGCCATGAAATCCTTATATCTCCAAATTGTTATTGCAAAGTATTTGGTTGTATACAATTGAAATGCAATACATATTTATCAGCCAAGACTCTTCGCAAACATGGAACATATGCAAATCAACTAAGGTTGCTGCAACTATTGATATGCAATTTCTCTTTGTCTTACACAGCTGTAGATACAATGAATATGAGCTGATTTAGTCAGCCTTGATTATCTAAGTGAACTAAGACATTACAATGCATAATATGTCAAATGTAAAGAACCTGGTTATCAGCATCAGCTTCTACAAATGGATTCGATTCTCTTGCTGGGAACTAAATTCAGTCTTCAAATTGGTGTGGCATTCCTTTATGATGCAAGTCGGCCTTCCTAGATTTTTCTTGGATTTAATTGAGCCCTCTTTGACAAAATCGTCCCCCTTTATGGTGCACCCAGCCTAGTGCCAACAATCTGATTTTTCTTCTTTATTATTATCATCTGCAAATATCTCAATCTCGGTCGCTTTATCCTTCAAAATTGCCCTTGATTTCGGACTGGAAATTCTTCAACAAAATCTGCACCTTAGACTCCTAAAATCGTCCTCAACCAAGCATGAAGTTCCACCCTTAAAACTAAGATTTTCTTCAAAACTCAAATCTGCAACTCCTTCAAAATCGATTTCCTCTTTATTCTTCAAAATTTGGCTAGCTAGGGTTGGTGTTGCAGAACCGAAACCAGCAACATAAGAGAATTTGACTTCTCCAGCTAAGACAAGCATTAAAGCTCTCTAATATTCAAAAATGTATTTGACTCCAACATATCTCAAATGCCCTCCAAAAGCCCCTTATAAAGAATTGACAAAAGATTTCAAGAAGCTTCTAGAATAAATTATTATTTTATTCTTTTAACTTTTTAAGTGACTTTTTGATATTATTTTATTTTTAGTCACTTTTAATATTAAATTAATTAAATATAAGGTTACTTTTTAATTTTTTTTTTTTTAATAACCTTTCAAGTAATTAATTTAATATATTCCCCTTATTGCTCCAAATTGGGGACATGACACTATCCATGGCCTCATAGATGTATCCCATTGCATTTTGCTCCGCATCCACCAAGCACAAAACCCTCACCAATGGCTCCAATACCTACAAAGTACAAACAAATTAAAGTTAAAATGAAACTAAATACTTTTAAATTTAAAACTAAATAATTCAATTTGAAATTTAAATTGAAGTTTGAAGTTAACTTGAAATTCTCGAAATCTATTTTTACAATCTATGAATATGTTGAATTTAGCCATGCTTCAAAGAAGTCAAAAAACTAGAAATACTTGGCAACGTTAGATAATTAATTAGATGCAAACCTTGTGGCACCTGATCACACAAGCTCTTTCCCTTTGGTGTGATCTCTCATCAAGTCAAGAACCCATGAATGATTTTATATATATATTCCTTACATCTTTCATCTTTTATAGTCAATCCCACCCAATCAATTTTGCCTATGTCCAGGTTTGAAAAAAGTCAAGCCAATGGGTTGCACAAGGGATCCAAAAAATTGTTGGATGCCTCCCAAAGCAATCTTTCAGCCACCATGTATGCCATTACATTGTCAATAACAACTTAACCAAAATTTTGTATGCCCACTTGTAAAACAACCTCTCCAACATCACACTCAGTTTTTTTGTGTTCTTTAATTTATTGGAGGCATCAATTGACTTCAAAACAATCAACTCACCATTTGAAGTGACTAAAAAATTGAGAATGTAGTTTCTTCCATCTATCCACCCATCTAGAAAAATTGTGCATTCAAACCTTGGCAATTACTATTGATCTTCCACAATTTTTTCACATCTACAATAGCATCTTGGATCAACTTGCCACTTGACTCTCTTGAAGAGAGCACCTTGTACCTTTTCTCAACAATTGCCAAAGTTATCACCAAATACACCCAATATGGACTCCTTGCCACGTTGAAGGAAAGGTTGTTGTAATACCACAAAATCATGCATGCCTTATCTACTTCCTTGTGTGCCTTCTTGTTCTACCTCATAGCTTCCAAAGAAGGTTGTGCTCCATATAAGTTTCTAGGCACAAAAAACTACTACGATTAAGCTCTACTTGAGTTGGATGAGGTGGATGTGTCATATATGCATGGACTACAACTAAGCCCACAATTCTTTTCATATCTACATTCGATTATTGTAATGTCCCCTTTTTGGGATAACCCTAAATCTGCCCTAATTTATCAATTCCAAGTGATCACCTTGGGTTTGGGAATGTTTATAGTGCAAGTAGGCCCCTGCAAAGCAAAGTCAGACAATATTTACAAGATAATATTAATTAAAATGCATATAAGAAAACCAAAGAGAACATGGTTAGGGATACAACTACCTGTTTAGACATGCAAATATGTTAGTAGACATTTATAAAATAAAACAAAATCATTTTATAAGCATATTGAATCTTCTTTGGATTTTCCTAATTCATTCTTCCTTGAGTATGATAGTTTGATAGGGTGCCCAAGAAACCCTAGGCCCAAGAGCAGTACGCCCCTCTTGGCCCCATGTGGCCCTTGCCATCCATATGGGGTGGTGTGCCTAGTGTTCTACTGTTGTTCCCTTGTACCAGAACCATCATTGCTCAATCATATTGAGAGGTTGAGGGTGCAGCTACAGTAGGGTGTCCTGGATAGTCATTTCCTCTAAGCCCAAAAGCAGTACACCCCTCTTGGCCCATGTGGCCTTTGCCATCCAGATGGGTGGTGTACTTAAAGGGTGACCTCACATGTTGTTTCCCCTTCAGTAGGCCCTCAATCTCCTCTATCATGGCTAATTACCACAGTCAGACATTGTAAATATTATTGCATAATGTAGTCACATATTCTATCTTCACATATTGAATCAGTGACAGATCAATAATATATCCATTATATGATAACTCGGACTTATGCAAATATACAGAGCTGTTATTATCTGGACTAATAAATATAAACAACAAATTATATGTAATTGCATACAATAATGTTAATGGAGCAAACATATCAGCAATGTTATAAGACAACTGCTAGCATACATAATTTTACTATTCCAAATAACACCAATAGAAATAAATAACATCAACTTGAATAAATATCATTATGTGTAAATTGTTAGTTTTCCACACTATTATTTAAATTCATAATATATTTTACTAATACCAGTATCTAAATTCATAATGCATTTCTCAAACTCATTATTTAAATTTACAAAGTATTTACCTTTATACTTACTGCTGATTGACCTGCAGATTCCTCTTCTCTTCCATTACAAATATTTATCTAACTTATTATTCAAATTCATAGAATACTTACCTCCTTGTTGCTGGTCAATTCTGCAGATATCCTCTATTTCTCCAAGCCACGGTTTCCTATATCTATTGATGAACAGATTTAGAAAATATTTTTATTAAATGATTCCCTCTCTGTCAGAATATATTCTTCTTTTCATTCCATTTTTCTGCTTATATCCTTATATCTGAAAATATTCCCTAAACTCAACTCCCCTGTCTCACTATCTTCCTTCTTCCATTTATACCTTTATGAAGAGATACATCTCTTTTGAAAAGTAATAACTATTCAAAGAGTTATGACCTCTCTTAAATAACTGTTCTCCTTAATCTTTGATCACTGCCCTCCTTTTATCTATATCAACTTTCTACATTTTAATTACCTCTATCCCTACTTTTTGAATCGCTAGCTTTTGTTAATGACAGCCTTAGACCTATTCCCTGTTCTCATTAACTGCTGTCCTCTTTATACGATTTGCTGCTTTTTTCCTTAATCGATGCCTTAACAAATATAGTGGGCTGTTTGGTAAATGAACCGCTGCCTCCCAAGTCATAGCCGATGCTTTATTATTAATACCCATCAATGGCTGCTAATTGATTTATTTTTGTCTATATTAATATGTATTGTATATTTCTTTATTTTATCATATTTATTTTCTACATCAATTTCATCTATATAATTTATATTATTATATTATAATAGTTATAATTTTAATAATCTTAAATTGTTAATATTTATATTCGATAATTATAACCATAATATTATCTTATGATAATTGTATAATATTAAATTGTTGATATCTCTTTTTATATTTTTTAAAAATACTTTGTTATTTGCTTATTTATTCATTGGTATTTTAATGCTTCATATTTTAGTGTTACAATTTCGGAGGCATGACAATTATGTTGCCAAATTAGGAGCAATGGTTCCTTGTGCCTTGGCCCTCTCCAATTCCTTTTCATCTAGTGATGCAAGAAGTGTCATCTCTGATTTCACCTCTTCTGAGGCCACTATACACGGCTTGGAATTGCAATTAGGAATGCCTAAAAGATGGTATCTGAGGCAATTGATGCCTCCACTAAGCTTCTTCAAGCAACAGGTACAAATCACAATCCCTGCAACCAATCCCATTGCAGCATATTTCCAAGCAAGGTCACAAGCTTCTAGGGGTTTAGTTCCAACAAGATAACTTCCACTCACTAAGTTTGAACCTATAAAGAAAAATGCAATTGCATATTAACCTGCAATATTGATAAAAATAAAAAAATAGTGTTTAAAAAAATATATAGCAATTTCAACATGATTTTTTTTTAAATCATGTCAAATTTAAATGCATTTGAAAATTTTAACATATGGCAGTAATGTGATTGAATTAACGAATTTGACAAAAATAACATCTTTTAACACTAAAATATAAACCCTATATTCCAAAAAAACTGAAAAATTTAAAAACAATTGATTCAAATAAATTTGTGTAATTGTAAATCATTTAAATTTTAATCAACAAACAAATTTACATAAATTGACTCAATCCAATGCAATTAAATACGTCTTACATGCCTATTCGGGATAGTGGTTTCACAGATGATCTTGGAAGAGCGGAGTCCCAGGCAATGCGAATTGTGGAAGAGTGGGAGCTTCGTGAAGAGATCTATTGGAAACAGAAGGCTCGAATCAATTGGCTCCAGGAAGGGGATAGGAATATTGCCTTTTTCATCATTTTGTGCAGGCTCGTCGTAACATGGGGCACATTTCTTCTCTGGTGACTTCAGATGGTTTACAGATCTCCTCTCTGATGGCTATGTCTCAGGAGGCTCGGCAATTTTATTCTGCTCTCTTTGCTAAAGATTCCCCTCCTATTGTTGAGGAGGAAACTTTGGTCCTTTCTTGCATTCCTTCTTTGATCACCAATGCAATGAATGATTCTCTTATCCACGCGATCTTGATGCCAAAGTTAGAAACGGTCGTGTTTGGTATGAATAAAGGTAAAGCTCCAAGTCCGAATGGCTTCCCTGTTGAGTTTTTTCAAGAGTTTTGGGATATCATCAAGCTTGATCTGTGGGAAGTTGTTTGGGAGTCTCTTTCTAGTAAGCAGATGCTTCGGGCCATGAATTCTACTTTCTTGGTTCTCATTCCCAAGAAGGAAGGCGCTGATAAGCTTGAATTTTTTTGACCTATTGCTCTTTGTAATGTGTTGTAGAAGATTATCACTAAGTTGATTGCAGAGAGGCTCAAAACTTGTCTTTCTGTGGTGATCTCTGATGAACAAGGAGGTTTTGTGGCTGGCAAACAAATTCTTGATGGGGTGGTGGTGGCTTCTGAGGTTATTTATTCTATGGCAACTTCTAAAGAAAGATCTATGTTCATCAAGTTAGACATGGCCAAAGCTTATGACAGAGTCAAATGGAGTTTTCTTCAGAAAATTCTCTTAGCTTTTGGTTTTAGTCCTGATTGGGTGAGTTGGACCATGAGTTGTGTTACTTCTTCTTCATTCTTTGTTATTATGAATGGAGAACCTTCTGAGCATTTTAGTGCGTCCAGGGCCTTCGCCAAGGGGATCCTCTCTCCCCTTATCTGTTTATTATATGGTTGAGGGTCTGGGCCGCTCTCTTAAGTTTCGTGCCTCACAGGGATTGATTCATGTGTGGCAATGGGGTAATGGTTTACCCCAGCTCTCACATCTCCAGTTTGTGGATGACATTGCTCTTATGGGTTTGGCTCATCTTCGGGAAGCTGAATCCTTCAGACAAGCCTTGGATATTTATCTTGCAATTTTAGGTCAGAAAGTTAATGATCATAAATCTTCTATTTTCTTCTTTAACACTCCTCCGACTATTCAACAACGTATTGCTGACATTCTACGATTTCAAATCAGGCCTCTCCCCTTTGTTTATCTGGATATTCCACTTACTGTTGGTAGACATCCAAGGTCCTCTTGGCAGATTTTACTTGATAAGTTGCGGCAGAAGGTGAATCATTGGACTCATCATTGGTTATCTTCTATTGCTCACTTGACTCTTCTAAAATATGTTATTCAAGCCCTTCCTATATACAGGTGCTTTGTTCAAGCTACTCCCATGTACTTTCTCTGGGAATTTGATGCTCTTTCTCATCAATTTCTCTAGAATGGTAATTTATCCACTACAAAATGGAGCTTAGTTAAGTGGGAAACTATGTGCCGGCCTAAGGAAGAGGGCGGCCTTGGCTTGCATTTTGCAATCTTGAATGGGCAAGCTCTTGCGGCTAAGTTATATTGGCGGTGGTGCTCTAGCCAGGATCAACTTCGGGCCCGTATCCTCACCCATAAGTATCTTAAGGATGTTAATGTGCTTGATGTTTCTTGCTTTCCTTTGGCTGGAAGGGGTTCTATGATCTCGAATACTTTGAAACTTGGGGCTCAGCTGGTTAAGAAGGGTCTTTTCTGGATATGTCATTCGGGATCACAAGCTCTTTTTTGGCTCGACTCGTGGGATGGTCATCCTTCTATCCTTTCTACTCATCCTCACTTGCAGTCCCTTTGTGATATTTTTAACGTTGTTCGGTGGGTCACTGTTGATCATTATAAGATTGCTCATGGTTGTGGCCTAGTTGATCAGTATCGCTGGAAACTTCCTTCTAAATGGCCTCCTGGAGGTTCAGCGGAGGAAAGGGCTGAGTTGGCCCAGATTCTTGAGTCTCGAGAATGCACTACATTGGCTGGGAATGATGTGCTAGCTTGGGCTAGTAGTGATGTGTATGGGAAGTTTTCTATCTCTGCTAGGTATGGTGAGCTGGTGTGGCAAACGTTTGGGGACATTCAGGTTTCCTGGTCGAAGCACGTTTGGTACAAGTTCTCTTGGCCCAAATGCAATTTTTTCTTATGGTTGGTGGTCCACAATCGGTGTCTTACCTGGGATAATTTATGCAAGTGCAGTTTTCAGGGCCCTTCGGTGTGTGTTATGTTGTGCTAGTGAAGAGAGTGTCTCTAATCTCTTCTTCCAATGCACCTTTTCTAGACATATCTGGCATTTGTGGTGGGAGGTGTGGAATCAAATTTGCTGGCATGCCACGTCTCTGGCTGAGTTCTTTAATTGGTGGGGCAAGGCCCCAGTTAAAACCTCATTTCTTCAAGTTGCTTGGACTCTTGGCCCTTCCTTTATTCTTTGGCATATCTGGTTGGAGAGGAATCGACGGATCTTTCAAGACAAGCTATTAGAGGCCCAGCATTTGTGGCAGAAGATTCTCCACTCTTTCGGGGAAACTGTTTTGGCAAAGTGTAACCTTTTGGAGGTTGTGGATCCTGCTAGTGTTAGTTGCTACACCCGTCTCCATCTTCCTCCTCCGCACGCCCAGCTCATGAGGAAGAGATCTGGACACCCTCTCCGGAAGATCAACAGGGCGGGGAGGTGGAGCCCTCCTCCGCAAGGCAGTCTGAAAATCAACACGGACAGGTCTTCGAGAGGCAACCTTGGTCCTACTGGTATTGGTGGAGTGGGCAGAGATAGCATGGGGATTGTTCAGTTCATTTTTTCTATTTTTAAAGGTCATCATACCAATAATTTGATGGAGGCTTTAGCTATTTTGCATGTTGTGGAGTGTGTTTGTGCTCTTGGTTGGAGACATCTGATCTGTGAGTCAGACTCACAAGTGGTGGTGCATATGTTGACTCGGCAGTATTTTGAGGATGTTAGTTGGAGATTGGTGTTGGTGGTCAATCAGATTCTTCATTTGTGTGACTCTTCGGAGTCTGTTACTTTTACTCATATCCCTAGGGAGTGGAATGGAGTTGCGGATAGTCTGGCCAGATGGGCTTCTAATCACATGCAAAATTGGAACATTAGAGAGAAGGATCAATTACCTGTAGATTTGTTTCATCAATTGGATCACTTAGTGGAACTTGATAGGGCTGTTTGATGCCCCTGCTTTGTATTTTTTCTGAGTTGACTAAATTTTTACCCCTCCTTTATTTCAATTAAAAAAAAATACGTCTTACATGCCTAAAAAAATTAGAAATGATTTATACATTTATATGCTTGTAAGAAAAGGAAAACAAAATGAACTAATGTAATGCAAATCCAAAATTCCAGAAAATTGTTCTTCAAATCTCCTAAAAATCATTCCAATTTGCTCTTGAATGCTCTAATGCTACTATTTTCAACATGGGTAAAAGGGGGTTTTAAAGGTAATAAATAGTGTGTTTTATGTGTCTAGCACATGTTTTTTGCACAGCAAGATTTTGACAAGTTTTTCATAAAACTCAAAAACTCCAACAATGATACCCTGCAAGTAAACACTTTGAATACTCACCATCTAGAAAAACTCACAAGTACTCAGTAACTCACCAAGTTTGCAAACTATGCCCCTAAATATGTTTATGCTTTGTTGTCCTTTTCTGCTGATTTGTTTATTAAATTTAATTCTTTGTGAGGGTTGCATATTCTAGGTAATGTTTGCTCTACAAGATTGAAATGATTCTGGTCCAAGTATTTAGAGCCCAAAAAGTATATATTTAAGAAGATTGTTGCTTTTACAAAAGGTTGGATGTGATGCTAAATCCTTTGCCCTTGAGTCTAAAACCCACCTTGTTTGTGGTGAAATTGAATCTTTTATGCATTTATTTTTTGGTTGCTCCTTTGCTAAAACTGTATGGCATTGTTTCCTTCCCATTCAGTCTAGTTGTACGGGTTAACTCTTCTATTAAGTGACTTGATTTTCTTTTTGGTAAAATTAAGTGTGCTTCCCTTCACTCTAATTTTACAGATTTGTTGCGACTTGTTTCTTCATTTAAAATTTTGTGTTTTATTTGGATTGAAAGAAATAAAGAAGTGTTTCAACGTTACAGACAGTTACTGCCTTTTCATATGAAGTCACCGTTTTTGTTGTTGCATATGATGTTGCTCTGCAGGTGCCTAGGAAGAAAGATGGCATCAAGAAGTTCATGCACGATGTATCCTAATGCTTGGTTGCAGAAGTGTGTCGACTACAGGGTTCAATCCCTGAAAAAGAATGCAGAGGGCTTTATTGCTGATATTGATAAGAAAAAATATTTAAAACAGTGATAAGTGATGGATCTTTTTCTTGTATAGTTTCAGACTGCTCTATTTGTTTTGTACTCTCTTTGATGGGCTGTATATGAGTTGATGGACTGTTATTTTGTAGGGGGTCTGTGGGGTACTTTTGCCGGGATGTCATTGTGCTACTTGTGAGATGTATTTGGTGAAGAGCACAAAGATATACTGAGAGGGGGGGGTGAATCAGTATATCTATATACTTTTACCCTTTACAACCTTTATCAACTTCCAATTCTAACACAAAATCAACTATGCAAAAATATCTCAATATAAACAAGTTGACACCAAGATTTTACATGGAAACCCTTTCGGGATAAAACCACGGTACAAATAATGTACTTTATGATTTATATATATAAGTTTTACAATGAGTGTAGGCACCAACCTACTAGAATCACCAATTATGTAGTTGAGTAGGCACCAACCTACAAAGAGCACCAACCCTTAGTTCTGATTTAGTAGGCACCAACCTACAAGGAGTATCAACCCCTAAACCTGATTTAGTAGGCACCAACCTACAAGGAGCACCAACCCCTGCTTGCCAAGCACCAACCTAGCAAAGATTATAATTTGAATGATAGTGTTCCACCTTCAATTGTTGCTTCCTCAACAGATGATGGACAATTCTGCTCAAACAGCCTTCTTACAAATCTGATGTATATGTTTTGTCTTCAATATTTATTGCTATATACAAAATCTGTTTTTATTCCACTTAAGTCTGCTTCATAAAATCTGCATGTATTCTTCACACAATTGATCTAACACTGTCTCTAGACTACCAAAGATCTGATTAAAAACATTTTATAAAATTCTACTGAATCCTTTGTATTTGATCTTCAAATGATTCACTCTTTGCTATTACTTTCCTTCTTCAAACTGTAGTAGACTTCTTCAGAAATCTGTTATAGTTTAATCATAGATCTGCCAAACGTATGATCTTAAACTGATAGTATATCTCTGCTATAATGTACCTTATATCCTTTTCATCAAACTTCTCTCCTTATTGAATATACTTGATGGTCTTTGCTACACACACACTTCCAGCACACCTCTGATTGTATTTTAAAGATCTAGCATTTATTCCACTCGATACTCAGCACTTTACATTCTTCAGATGTCATACATTTCTCTCATACAGCACTTTGTGTTTCTTTTGATATAACAGTTATTCCATACACACTACTCTTCAACTCCCAAACACACTGTACTCAGAAATTATTCATTGATAGCTTTTTATCCTTTTTCTTTACAATCTGCTCCTTAGATGATATATTCTTTATTTCTTCACAAACTCCAACACTTTTCTATCACAGATGATATTCATTAAAGTCCATGACTCATTTTCATTGTCCTCCTACTCCAACATAGAAAATGTTCAATTAAAACCTTTCACATACAGCACGTGATTTTTCTTTGATATGATCTTTATTTCACACACACTACACACACTTGATTGTGTTTCTAAAGATATAACATTTATCCACACAACTTTCTACTCTCACCATCTTTCATAACTTATATTATTCCAAGAGCTATGTCTTCAACAAATGTTTGTATCTCTTACCAAAAGAGATGTCTTTGCAAGGAGTCGCACCACTTCTCAAATAGATCACAGCTTTTTGTTAATAACTTAACCATACTCTTAACTTCTCTCCATCTTATATATTCCTTTCATCAATTCGAAATTTACATAAGTAAATTGTGCCTTTTGTTTTGGATGATATGCACCTCTTTGAATGTATTCTTCCTTTTCATAAGACTAAATCGAATTAGTTTATTTCTTTTTTAGACACACCTTTCAAAAGAACACGTCAGTTGGTTATCTTTTCTGATTTTTGTCCTTTTGTGACTTTTCATTTTTTTCTCAAAAGAACACGTCAGTTACCTTTCAAAAGAACACGTCAGTTGGTTATCTTTTATGATTTTTGTCCTTTTGTGACTTTTCATTTTTTTCTCAAAATATGAATCGCTGCTTTTTTAATCTTCCTTAAGTAAGACAAAGACAATTTCGTCTTATCCCTAATTTGTCTTTTGTGGTTTTGTCTTTTTATTTTTTTCATATGTATTCACGTATAAAACTTGTATATAATATACAGTTCTCTTTTGTTTGTTCTTTGACTCTTATTGTTGTGTATTATCAATGCTTTTCATTATCATTAACATCTTCAACATCTTAATGCTTTATAAACTAAATCATCATTGCTGTCTTATCTTTCCCAGAATCTGATTGTAGTTAGATTCTTATTAACCAATCTGATTAATAAATCTAAAGTTCAATTAAAAATCTGAACATTAGCTGATTTGATTATATAAACTGAACATTAACATCTCTGATTATATTGCTTTGTCAACAATTCCGAATCTCATCCCTGGCAGTATTTCTGAGTGTTCTTTGCTGTGACATCAATGACAATATCTTTTCCAACAATTTATGCCAAGTGCTTTTGACATCAATGACAATATTTCCAACAATCTCCCCCTTTGTCATTGATGGCAACATATTCTTCCTCATCACTTCTAACTCTCCCCCTTTTTACTTCTCTCCCCCTTTGACATCAATGGCAAAGGGTCTTTCAACAAAGTCTTGTTTTACTTTTTCTGTTGCATGGAGCTACAAGATACTGTGTATAGCTCCCCCTAAATGTATGCTCCCATTTACTAATACTCATCTTTCTCTTTCTAAAATAATTTTGCTTCATCTGCAAGAAAGCTTCTTCATTTTGACATCAATACAATTTCCAACAATTCATCATCTTCATAAGTAGAATTCTCTTCAACATTTGAGATACTTCACTTTTCAGTCATCTCCTCCAAGGGACTGAAAGACAATGTTCGACATAGCTCCCCCTAAATTCCTACTTCCTCTTAGAAAAGGCATATTGAATTTGTATTGGATTCTTCATTTCTTGTTTCTATCTTCTTTCTCCGAACTTTTTTAAGCTCTCTCCTTTTCCATCATGTTCTTCTTCATATCTTGTAAAGATGGTTCCATAAAACCAAATCTACAAAAACGTGCTATGTGTCCAAAGTTGTTACACTTGAAACACATAATGTTATGACTAAATGAATTATAGTCTCCCCTAGTGAAGCTTGAACCATTTCTTGCTTGAAATCTGCAATTTATTGCTTTGTGTCCAAAGTAGTTGCATGAATAGCAATATCCATAGAAAGAATAAAACTGCCTAGAGTTAAATCTTCTTTCATTTTCCTTGAAACTTGTAACATTCTCATCACACTTTGTACATTTCTCCTTTGGCTTATTCAGTTCATTTTTCAGCATGACAACTTCTTGTTCCAACTTGTCACAATCTCTCTCTTTTGCTCTTAACTTGTTCTTCAATTCATTTTCAACTTGTTCAGCTTCTACAAATTGAGCCCTCAAATCTTCAATTATTTTGTTTAATTCCTCCAAACTTTTTGTCAATTCCTTAGTTTTCAGTTTATGCTTGTTGACTTTCTTCTTCAATTCTTCATTTTTCTTGTATGCATAATGAAGTTCTTCCTCAAGATCAGTTTCTTCTTCTTCATTGCATTTTTCTTCACATTCTTGATCAGCATTTTGTTCTTCATATTCAGCCATGAACAATATCTCTTCATCATCATTGCTTTGACTATCATCACTTTGTTCTTCTGAAGAGCTAGATTCTTTCTTTGAGTA
>VDFB02369705.1:0-13425 GCA_007258455.2 Sequoia sempervirens | reverse complement strand
ACAAATTAACAAATTCAACCGTGACACATTCTCAATGGATGGATAAATGACCAAGCATGGCAACAGTTAAGTATCATGTAAAGAGCATATTGACATTTTTCCTGTCCTATTCTTTCAACGCATAGCTTTTGAAGGTTGGGGGGAATGTTTTCTCAAAAAATGCACAAAAGATGAATCATATAAATCTCTCACAAGGGATCCAGTAGGGCAAACTGTTTTGTCGGTTGGAACTTGGAGGTAAGACTTAAAGTTATTTTTAATTAGAAAAATACTTAAATAACACATTAGTTTTCTTCTTATTTTTTAAACACAGTTGAGGCACTACTAATTTTAATTCTAATTTTCTTTTGAAAAAGCATTTCCTCCCAAGCTCAAGTTTCTGGCTACCTTGCAGCTTCTAAGGAGGTTGGTATGCTGCCAGGATAGCAACTTTTTATATTGTACTTGGACCTGTCTTAAATAAGTGAGTATATATGAGCAAGAATATGGAAAATAACTTCTCTGGATGATAACACTAAAATAAGATGTAGCTATGGTTAAGCAGAAGGAATACGCTGACATAACAAGAAGAATCCACAGCCCCTCATCGTGGTAGCCATGGGACTAAAAGTTACTAGACTAGATCGATATCTCAACTAGGCTACTGAACTTTAATCCATGCTATAAAGGCATTCAGTGCTATAACAAAGAGCATACATTTATGTCCATGTCAATATATATTCTAACTGCTAGGACAAGTGGTTCCTGTAAACTACACACAGTAAACATGCATAATGAAAATGTAAATCTATCTTTTGCCGGTGTGTAAGTATTTAAGATCCTAGGTAGTGATAAAAATATACTGTGGTTTAAAATTGGAAAAAAGTAAAAACAAAGCATTGACATGAAAGCTACAGCAAAACTGAGTCTCTAAGTAAAGAAACTGTCAAGTAACTGCAGACTCTAACAATATACAAAGGGCTAGCTCCAAACAAACACGTACAACCATTAAAGAAGATCTTTTGAATCACTTATGCGAGGGCTGCTAGATTTTCATCAAGGAAAAAATATGACCATTAGATTTCTTGCAAATTCAATAGCTCAAGACCAATATTGTTTATCAGACACAACTTCAGTGAATCTATTTCAGGCCATAAAGTTTCTACAACTGTGATCATGTGGATAGATTCCCATCTTTTCAGGTGAATTTGAGAAGAACTATTGAAAACAATAAAGTTACTCACCTTGCATGTCACCCTGAAAAATGAAGTTTCACTACGCCCTTTGACACCTTTACCACCAGTCATCTCTTTAGGCTTCTTACCAAGCGCAATCTTCTTTGCCATCTTCTCTTGTTCACGGGCTTCTTTAGCTAGCCGTTTCTATATTGTATTTTCAACAGATATGAAACTCTTGTCAGAACAAAGCGCAGTAAATCTTCAAGAACATTTCCACTACAATAGATCGATCCATGTTAAAACAAAGCTGAATAAATTTGCATAGTCCAGTCCAATAGAATTGATGAAATGGACCATGAAAGAAAATTGGCAGTCAAATTTTTTATGATAAGTACATGTGTCTCCATGAAAAAGACTCTTCTGAGTCAACTTGCCACTTGCCAGCATTTCAATTTAGGTGCTTTTACCAGCCTAATATTCCAACTGAAAAAAAATGCCCTCGGGTTCATGATAATCAGAGAAACTTCCCATGAATGCATAATAAAAGACACTGGCTGTTTTATTTCAAAGCCATTACTAGGGCTTAGATTTAAAAAATTGCTTTCCCAGACATGTGGACAAAATTTTACATGGGTAATAGCATGTTAGTTTAGAACTGAGAACCTAATCTCTATATTTATGAGATTATTTGCCATCTGATACAATTTAAACACTCTCATCTATCTTTGACACAGAAGAGCTGTAATGTCCCCTTTCTAGCCAATTAGTTCAAGGTTTGCCGTTAGCCCTTTTTGCCATGATCCCATGGGCTAAATTGGGCACTAGAGGGATCTTGAGGGTTTTTGGCCTAGGCATTTCTAGTTTCAAGCCAATCTGAGTTGATGTAAAGTCCCCATATTTTGAAACTCTTAAGGAATCATCATTATTTTAATTATTTAATATTACTAAGCAAAAAGGTTCAAAGTCAAAAGGGTAATATTAAATAATTATATTAAAAGGTTAAAAAGTGACATACTTTAATTAATAGTCACTTTATTAATATATCTTCAAAAAGTGACTTAAGTATTAGAGAGTCACATCAAGGGGTCACATCAAGGAGTCATATGAAGGGATCACATCAAGATGTCACATCAAGGAGTCACATCAAGGGGTCACATCAAAGGTCACATCAAGGAGTCATATCAAGAGATCACATCAAGGAATATTAAAATATTATTCTAAAAGCTTGTTGAACACTCTTCTTGGGTCTTTCTAGAAGATCAAGAAGTTCTATATAAAGGGGAGTTGAGAGCTCATTTGACATGCTTGGATGAAATGAAAGTTATGCTATTGGATTTCTCAGGAATCTGATTATTGGGCTTGGAGGACGAAAATCCTCTTTGTCAGCATTCTTCTCGCTGTTGCAAGATACAGTCAGGAGAATTTATGGTGTTTTCATTCAGGAAACATATTGGGCTTATTAGATTTTCAAAGGGAAGATTTGGAGAAGATATTAGGAGCAGATTTGAAGGCGATAGTGAAGATTTGTGAGTTGCTACAGTGCTGTGAACAGTGCCGTGAACAATGTCGTGAATAGTGCTGCTACAGTGTCGTGAACAGTGATGCTACAGTGCGTGAATAGTGTTTTGGGCAGATTTCAGACTTGTGGAGTTCAAAGTTGAATTTGTTACATTATCATATAGTCTTCCACATAAGTTTGAAGCACATTTGAGTGTCATTACGAGTTTGAAGACATTCCCAGCAAGTTCATGTGTTAATGGTTGTATTTTCTCAAGCATTTGTAGACCATTTTGTACTACAGCAGACATAAATTCATTGCTGCATTTTATGGGTATGCCTGATTTAGATAATAGACTATATTTCATGATCTGGGTTGTCTTTATTTTGTCAAAAAACTGAATATTTAAGCCTAGGGAAAAATCTGGAATTTTCAGCTGTATTCCTCATTGTAATTTCCAATTTTCAGTTTTAAATATTGCAATATATTTCCTATTGTTGCTGCATTATTTGGCATGGTCAAAGTAAAAAAAAAATGTCCAAAAATAACACACAAAATGCACTAGGTGATAACTAAACTACAGAAACCCAATTTGTGAAATTACTAGATAAGGGGAGTTGCTACAAGAGCTGAGTTTGTGACAAACTCAGACTTTTCTATCAAAATGATAATATTCCAGACACCCCTAATAAATTATAGTTTTTTACCATGATTGAGTTTATTGTAATTTTTAGCAGACTTCAAAACCACTTTTTGAAGTCTTCTGGTAAGATTTATGGGTAAAAAGGAGTAAAAGATCAAGCTCACTAACAACTAAGAAGTTTTTGGAACAAAAATGATGTAGGTTTTAATTTCATTACAGCAACAACTTCAATTTGTCCAGATTAGCTGTGGATTATTTGACACGCGAGTCATTCAAAATCATTCATTTTAAGGGGTAGTGGTTTACAATAGCTTTTCATGGAAAGAAATAAGACAGACCTCTCGAGCCTTCACTGATTCAAAATCATCATACAACTCTGCATCAACCCGCTCCCGATCTATCAACCCAATCATGGTATTGAACTCGCCTTTAGTAATCTCCTCTCTGTCAAAACAGATAACTAGACAGTTTAACATAAGACTGCTAAAATTTGCAAGCTTCCATGTCCTTTAGGACTGGTCAGCACACATCATATATTCTTTGATTCGCAGATAATAAAGAGACCAATAAATGGCTACTTAAGTATAGATATATTTAAAATAAAAAAATATCTAGTATAGTCTAACAAATTGAAAGAGCAAAGGTGATAGAAATTTCAAAAGATCAAGTTGAGAAAATCAAGAAAATGCAAGTACTGAAAAAAAAGAATATTTTAATGTTAGAATTAAAAAAAATTAAGTCCTAGGTTTGTCCAAGAATGAAATGATTGGAGCAGTTTCCATATATTATATGCCAGGCAGACAAAAAAGCTTATTTACTTATTAGAAGGCCATAGAAATAATAGCTGAAAAGCTTGCAAAAACCAAGAATTCCAATGAAAAGGATGTTCTTAGCACAGAATCTTGAGATTTTGATAGAATGGGCATTTTCCAGAATATTCTGTCACAACTGTAGAACTTGGTCTGGAATATGATGACTTCTTAGCAGAGAATCTTGAAGAAAGAAAAAGAAGATGTTTTTTCAATATCTTGAGGAATCGGCAACCTAGCGACCCAGAGCAGCCACACTGAGGAAGTAATCTTGCACAGGCATTCTAGTAACAGGGCAAGCCCCTATAACCTCCAGACCTCGTTAGGAGGCCCCCAATCCCACTTGGCAATTTAAATGAGACTTGAACTTCAGTGGGTAGCCAACCACACACTTAGAGGTGGCCACCACACCAACCAAGCTATAAAGCCTTGGGGGTGAGAATCTTGAGATTTTGATAAAAGGAACATTTTCCATTAACATTCCATCACAACTGCTGAATTTGATTGGAATAAGATGATTCAGAAACCAATTTGGTGTATTAATATTTAAAAAGATTGACAAGTTTTGCATTTGTTCATTTACCAAATGCTATGTACAAAAGTATTAAGAATTTGTCTAATAGTATGCAATACAGACCTAACATTACATTGAAATTTGAAACCAAAGTTTTATATAATTTGATTTCAAGGAACAGTATTCGCACATCTAAAGTAGTTCCTTATGTCACAAGAACCTCAAAATCGTGGCAAAAAGCTCATCTCAAATACTGTGCTAGTAGTAGCTCCATGTCCACCAGTACATGATAAATGTCCTATCGCAAAATGCAATGAAAAAAATACAATGATGACTAAAGAATATGATACCGTTTGCAAATGAGATAAAATATAGGCATATACTCAGCAATAAAAGAAATGAGTTCAGGGTTCCCAGATTTGTGTTAGAACTAGCATAAAGTGAAGTGAAGAACTGTGAAGGCATCTACATATTCAAGTAATACTCATAAACTTCATAAATTCAAAGTTATTGTTATATGGAACTGTTAGCATGCAATTTTGTTGTTGGAGCTTTCGCTTATTTTGAACTTTTTCCTGATTGACAAAAGCAAAATAATGCAACATGCTGGAGAAATCACTTAGTGTAAGTGAATCCCCTCCACATTTTAGGGGTCGTCTTTCCTCACATGATGTGAGTTTGGACTTTTATGCATTTTTTACCAGAAAGCACAAAAGGACAAAACTGTGAACCACCTATGATTCCCAAAAAAATAGAGTGAAAGAATTCCCTCCTATGACCAGTTAATAATTGGAAATGGGTGTTCGCGAGTATGTGCAAGATTTATGAATAAAATCCTTAGGAAACTCAAAGTCTTCTTTTCAAATCTGACTGCATTCTAAATTCACCATTGAAACCCTCATAGTACTGAGCCCCTGGCAAGAATTATATTGATTACAAGCAGCTCAAATGATTGCACAGAAAAAATACACTTCCTTAATCAAATGTGACGAGCCCTGCTGGCTCTCAGCTCAAAACCCTTATTTTCTTAAGTCTTTAGGTGTATTTTAAGTTTTTTAGAGAATTCTTAGTAGACAGAAGAGAAGGGGCGCAGCATATTTTTGCTTGTAATTTGAAATATAAAGCAAAAACTCACAAAATGGAAATGCAGAAGTTGTTAATATACTGAAACAATAAGATCATGAATATCAGACATACCAGGAAATCTCCAGTTATTTTAAATAAAGAAGTTGCCAGATCTACAGCTGGAAATGATGAAATCAAGCATAAAGGCACGCCAAATCTCCAGAACTCATTTCTCCTGCTCAGAAACTGGACACAATGCTCTAGAAATACTGGACGCCCATGATGGAAGACTAAAACCAAGCCAAAGGGAGGCGTTTCACATTATTCCTTCACACGCCTCTTTCAAGGCACAATTCCCAATGAAGGCCGTACGGCTATGAAAAGAAAGGAAGGAAACCCTGTTGGAAACCTCTGTCTGTGAAGAAGGATGCGCCACCAGTAGAAACCCTCAATTATTGTAAACAATAAGCAAACTCAAAATTAATAAACTCTGTATGAATCTGTAGAACCTCTGGCTGAAGCTCTCAACATGCACTGATTCGACTGATCTTTCACAATCTCAAGAGTGCTCACACTGAAGAGGTAACGTTCTTCAATGGCAGTTGTTCAAACCCTGATCACAGGAGAATGCACAGGCAAAATGCTCAAGGCAAAGAGAAATGGTCAAAAGATGAGTTTCATTTGCCAGGGAAATGCTTTATACCTAATTGGCACGCATTTCAAGAAAGTACGGCCTTTTGCATCATTTAAATCTTTTAATTTTTAATTAAGTCTTCTCCATAGTTTAAGACTTAATTCTTTGAGCGCACTTTTAATATTTTAAATCATTAAAATATTAAATCCCTTTTTTTTTAACACTTTTTAAGTGATATAAAATATTATTAAAGTCAATGTAACTTTAATAAAACATTAAGTTAAATAATTAACTTAATCACTTAAAATTCCATAACTCGCTCAAAACTCAGAGTATTCCCGTGCCGTCAGAAGCTGTGGACTCCTGAAATGCCAACGCTCGCTGTGATCCAATCACTGTCCACTGAAAACAAGAACAATCAAACTCTCCAAAATGCATCACTGACCCTCTATCCAAACTGGCTAGCCCACAAGGGTCCAATAAAGGGCTAACACACTGTTCCTGAGAACTGTCTAGCGAGGGGACATCACATCAAACTAGCCAAACTGACTTTGGTGAAAATTATCATAAAATTAATATTTTCTCTTACACTGTGTGCACTCCATTCACATCATGAAAGCAAACAAATCTGCTAAAAAACAGACAAAAATTGCAAATCCTCTGAAGGGCAGACAAGAATCCTTATCCATCCATCTATTCATCTTCAAGTCTTTTATACCATTTTAGTTTCACAAGTAGTTGCACAACTAACTCCAAGCATCAACCTATCCTTTTATACCAACACATATATTACATGAGTTCATTAATATTGCAACTACCTTACAGATTAATTGTAAGTTACGCTGGTAATATTATAAGCTTGATTATCACACTGGTCCACAATATTGTTTATCATTTGATATGAAGATGATTCAAATGAGCCAGAGTGTCTCAAAAGTCTGAAAGTTCAGATTATCAGGAACTTGGTGTTTGCATTACAATGATACAAATGAGCTCAAATGTCTCAAAAGTATGAAAGCTAAGATTGTAGAGAAACCAGGGATTGTGGGACTTTGTATCGTGCAATACAGCTGAAAAGTTTCAAAAGTCCTGATTGCATGGAGATTGGGCATAGCAGAACTTTTCCATAGGTAATACATGTATCTAAGTCAGGCAAGTTCCAATTATATGAAAACCAGTGGCAACAGAACTCTATTATGCATAGTAAATGAAAGAATCCCCTGAAAGTAGGGACAGTCTGGAATTGGGAGGTAGCGGAACTTTTCTACAAAAAGTACTTGTAAATAACTCTCAAGAGTTATGACAGTAGTGAAATTGAGAGTTATTAGACTTAGTTATGCTTTATTACATGTAATACATGTAAAGAAGTTTTAAAAATTTCAACTATAGGGAAATTGGGGATCGCACCTAAAACATGTAAAGAAGTTTTGAAAATTCCAATTGTAAAGAAGCAAGGGGTAGAGGAACTTTGATACATGCAATACATTTACAGAAATACCAAAACTTCCAATTGTGAACAACTTAAGCATTTTTTAATGAAAATATAAATGCTGCTCAAAATTAATATATTGTAGGTCCATTCACAAGTGACATGAACACAACATCATAGAAGAGGGTTTTGACATAGCCATGTAAAGGATGTCTTATTGCTAAGACATTATGTATGGTGGATTATTGTATTTGTGAACAGAAGAAAATATTTCTCTTTCCCAAATGTGGGATAAATGTTTTTAGAATTTCTTCCTTGGTGCAATTTTCACCCATCACCAAAATACCTTGCCTGTACTAGTGCCTCACTGAGTAAACTACTTGTTCCTGAACATTTTCTAATATATTAGTATAGAATATTTTATGTCACCGAGAAAATAAACTGCCTGTAGAAATGGGAAACAGCAATTTCAGTTCATTGGGCAACTTTTTGCAATCCGAATTCATGTTTCTAGTAATTTAGGATGAGCTGATGACCTATTCTCACTTGCTAAAATTCACATTTTTGTGGTGGCAGAGTACTCATAACACAATCCACGACCATTTTGAGAATCCATATGTTATGCATCACAAGAATCCCACAGAAACATCACTAGAACATGTGCATAATTAATCAACCGTGTCTCTAGATTTGATTACACCAAGCTCTTGATCATTTTGCATCCCATGTGTCTTTGATCTTTAGAAATTTCAAGTGGCTTGAAAGGATATTACAACCAAATCCTCATCAACAGAGGGCATATTGTTTAGTTAAAGAACCCTTGTAATTTTTAGAACATTTATATGAGCAATAATTACAAAGCACAAGAACTCTCGATCACAATTTTGGGATCATAAGTCACAAATCACAACTCACAACTCAAAAGTTAATGGCTATGAAGTCATCTCAAGTAGCCAATGGCTGAAGGTTTGCACAGGAAGAGGTATTTATTACAACTACCCAAATAAACACTAGCATAAAATGGATTTGTTAAAAATGTTTTAAGAAAATTTCGAGTACAGGTGTAAAGAACTCCAAAAACCTTTGCCAACGTCCTTGATTGGTGAAGCAATACAAGTGCTTTTATTCCCAATACATACTTTTGTGATAAGGATGTAAAAACCATCAAAGGAAGGATTACAAAACATAAATAAGAGGATTGGTCTAACAAATGAAGTCTTGGCTACAATGGACACGATTAAGTGTTATGCATGGGAAAATAGATTTCAAGAAAAAGTCCAGCATATTCGGAATAATGAGCTTAACTGGTTCTAGAAGGCACAATTTACTAGAATCATTCAACAATTTCATTTTGAATAGCTTCCAGTACTTGTTATATTGGTTGCTTTTGGAGTATATACTTGATGGCGAACTAACACTTGCAAAATTCTTTATTAGGATGTATAAACTTGAACCAGAAGCTTCTCTATTTGCCATCATATTGTGTATTTAACCTACACATACAAAGCGAAAGCACAACATATTAATTTTTAATACAAAAAAATTACCTAAATTATACATAAATCATAAAAAGTTTCAAAAGTCCTGATTGCATGGAGATTGGGCATAGCAGAACTTTTCCATGGGTAATACATGTATCTAAGTCAGGCAAGTTCCAATTATATGAAAACCAGTGGCAACAGAACTCTATTATGCAGTACAAAATCTAAAATAAAATCTATGAAGTTTTGGTATTTGGAAGCAAAGGTTGCCATCTTTGTTTCATCACCTAATGTATGAAACCATGCCCTAAAGATAGAATCATGTTTCTAGGTGAAAAATCCCTTTTGGAGTAGTTGTGACATCCAAATTAAAGGTGCTTTGGGTCATGCTAGGAAGTTAGTGAGGCCGACAAACAATACAGAGGTGGGAGTTTTGAAGATTGGGGGTTGAAGATACCTCATGACTCTTGCCACTATCAACGATCGAGTTTTAGGAGTACCAAGCAAATCACCCCTTAAGGTATGCAAATGGAGGAAAATCCGAACTCACAATTTCAATAAGATAAAATAGTGATCAAGGTTCAACGATGACTCATACCTTGTACCAAATTAAGAGTATGCCCACACCTCCAACTTTGATGGGATGTATGAAGGGAGTTTATCGAGGATCAGGGTTTGAGGATGCTTAAAAAGGACTTTGGGTTAAGGGGATTGGTAAAAGTTTGACTCCGAACGGATATATAAAGGAAACAGTGAAGTTTGGGGTTCACGAATGACAAAGAACAAGTACCTAGGTAGAAGTAAGGCCACAACTCTAACTCGATTAAATAATTGAAAATATTGAGTTAGGAGTTGGGGGTTGGGGTGATTGTTTGAGGTACCCATGTAAGGGGAAGGCTGAAACTTTGGCATCAAAAGAAAACCTAAGGCAAGGTGGGAAGTTGGTGATCAAAAGGAAGGGATGCCAATAAGGAGAGCATTGAAATTCCAACAAGGAAAAAGTGATGAAGGCATGGAACAAGTGAGAGGTATGCTGGGATAGAAAAGTTTGATATCCTAACAGGAACAAAGGAACAAGGTTGAGTTGGGGGGAAAGGCATGCCAAGGCCAAAAACTCCAAAACTTTGACAACCTACACACTTTGAAAGTTTCAAACCTAGTGGGCACGCACATGGGGGAAGAAGAGGGCAAACACATACGCATACTTTGACCAAGGGAGACACTAGAAATGGGAAATTGGCCTTTGGTCCACAAACATAATTTAATTGAAAAGGGGACATAACAATTGCCCGCATGGAAACCTTTTGTTTGTTTATTTTGTTCAAGTGTAGACATTTGTTTCCCCTTATCCACATTGTTAGATTTAACTCAACAAATTCACTCAATAAAATCTAGAAAATGCAAAAGAGTCCAAGTTGATTTTACACCTAGCTAAAATTAAAAACAATCACAGCATGAAACATGAAAACTTTAGACATTTTTGTGAAGAACGATTTAGGCATGTTTGAGTTGGTCAGTCTTGCCAATTCTCAATAAGTCTTAATGAATCTTGTCAATTTTGGATAAGTCTTTGGTCAATCTTGCCAACTCTCAAACACCAATCCAACTTCCCACTCTAGGGCTGAGTTGAGTAAGACTTGGTACTAATTGTGAGACCTAACAAGTCCTACTACTACATATTTAACTAGTTGTTGAACCTAAAAAAAATCCTCTTTTCTAGTTTTTTTGTTACACTCTCCTATTCATCTTTAGACTTGTTGAGATAACCCTCATCTGACTCTAGACCAAAGCCTTAAGCTTTTGCAATCACTCTAAAGCATTGCAACCTTAGTCCAAGATTATTCGCTTTATTTAGCTTCATTGAATTCCTGCTCTTAGATATGCTTGCTTGAATTTCCTCTTCCATCATATATATTCCAAAAAGTAGTGTCAGAATCCCAAAACTGTGCAAGCGAAGATTGAGAATTTCCTAATTTGCAAGTGATTTTCTCCATTACATGCTTATATGTCCACTTCCTAACAACACTCTGCATAAGTCCATGTTGTAGTCATTTGTGCATTATGTCATTTTTTACACGTCTCAATACAGTTATGTTTAATATTTTCTTTTTTAGCTTGTTTGATAAGCACTTAAACTAAGAAAACAAATGTAATCTAGTCCCTTTGTATTAAAACTTTATTGTATCATATACTATTGTCAGTCTCCAAAATTTCCAAATGTTTTTGATCCTTGTTGCTAGGATATTTGTTTTGTGTTATCTCACATATGGACTCTAATTGAAATATCCAAAATTCAAGAGGATCACCTGTTGGTGTAATGGTGAGATGGTTGCCCCATTTGTGGTGCAACCAAGGTTCAAATTCCTGCCTGGACCTTAGCGGTGTATACCGGTTTGGTCCCAATTGTTTGGAGGTAAATAAAGTGGCTGTTGATCTTGGAGGATGTGCTGGAGGTGTGTGCTGCTCGTGGACTATTGTCGGACCCACACGGGTCTTTCATGCCTGGCAAGTTCTATATCAGACCTGTGTGAGTCTTTCACTCCTTTTGCTCGGTTGGTCTTGGAGAGATAAGGATGACACAAATAGAGGAATGGCACTATTCCAGCAGGGAGGTAGGCGGGACTGCTGGTATGCGGAGCACTGGGTGACCAATGGTGGTGGTGGTTTAGTGGGGATGAGGCCCCCCGAATGTCGTCTCACTAGTTCATAGCTCCAGTCAAAAGCGTACGAGTGCTGCCCCTTAGTGGTGATTTACCAAGCAAAAAAAAAATATATCCAAAATTCAATGTTGTTCATCCTTTACCTCCATTATAATTTATATTGCACTGATTGAATTTTCTTCTTTACTAAGGTATTTGAGGATAAACCGCTAGCCAATCTACTATGTATTCAACCCACTCCTTATATTTTTAATTTAAAATTTTAAAGAGAATTTCAAAAATGTTTGTGCATTATAGTAATTCTTTTGAAATTGTTGGAGGCTGTAATATGTATGCATGCATATCATAAATTAAAACAATAAAGATTTGGAGAAAAGTGAGGCTTTCCTAGTACATGAAAATGTAAAAATGAATGATAAGGCAAATGGTATCCCGATGAGATATTTCCCTAGTAAGGGTAAAGAGTCCTTGTGACACTTGAATCCATCAATCAAGTCTTCGATGATGAGTGACGGAAAGAAAACTTAGCCCCATCAGGTAGGAGATTGAAGTTTTTAATTCTGATGTTCCTAGTTGCTTTATCAATTTGTTTTGCTTAATTTGCAAAGGATAAGGTAGTAAATTGTCATTTGTTAGATGTTAGATTGCTTTGGTGGTGTCTCGGTATTTAATAATGTAAGAGGCATTTCATATAACTTTAGAAGGATACATTGTCTAGACCTATTGAACTAATATAATGGACAACCACCAAGTCTTCGGTTCTTTGGTCTATCAATGTTCAATTTTTGGAAGTATAGATGTTTTTGTTGAAGTTATAAATAGCTATGTAACTCGGGGATGCATCCCTAAACATCTTGGGGATGCCTCAGAAACATCCCCATGTTGTCCCCAAAATTTGCCAAAAAATCGAAAACATCTCTAGTATGGCCAGTGGAAACTCAAAAATGCCAGGTGATGGCTAGCCACACCCTATGGCCCAACCACTTTACAATTTTTTTTTTTAACACAAAAATAATATGCATAAAACCTAAACCTAAAAACAACATTATAACATTCAAAACAAACAAAAATAGCTCGTTTGTGTCATTTTGCAAATTGTGAAGAGTTGAGCAAGATGAGCACAAATGTGAAAACCAAGTGAAAGAAGGAAAGAGAAGTGAGGAAAGGGAAAAAGAAGACCAAGTCTCCATCATTTGAAGTAAGTTCATTATTTTTGTTTATTTTTACAAATTCTTGTGCATTTTTGTTTGTTTTTGTCAAAATTTCACTTAAGAGGGTTTTTTGGTTTGTTTGTGTTTTATGTTTGTACTTGCAACTATCACTTACATTTCAACCAAAAAAAACAATGACCACTAGCAGCAGTAAGGGTAGTGATGGTCAAGAAATTGATATTGAACAAACATGTCATGGAAGTTCTTCAAAGAGTGTGAGTGTTTCAAGGACACCTAGTTCAGAAAATCCATTTCAACGCCCTCCTAACCTCTTGAAAAATTATGCAAAGGGCCCATTTAACCCAAAAAAACCTCTTTTACAAT
>VDFB02369704.1:0-37232 GCA_007258455.2 Sequoia sempervirens | reverse complement strand
CAATATTTGGAGTACATGATATTTTGTACATAGAATCTATAGTTATTGATTATGATGGCATGTATGTCTTTGGATCATTATTTAGTGGGAGCTTTGTATAGTTACATAGTTTTTACTATCTTCTTAGTTGGATATTTTGGTTCTACTTTATACTCTAGAGTTGTACTAGTGTTGCAATTAAGTGATTGTGCTTGAGACATGCATGATCTTTATTCAGAAGATGGTTATCACAATGCCATATGTAGCTTAATATCACTATTTTCTGGGAGCTTTTGGTTGTGACATGGATTTATCAATTGGTGATGAATGATATAATGGTTGTTGGTGTGATGGAGGAGCTCTTGGATCCTATTTTTTGTGTGTAATGAAATTTCATGGACATCTTTAGCTCTATTGGTAGAGGATGCTTATTTTCATGCTTTGAGGATTTTTATAGTTCATTACCATGGAGAGATTTTGGAGTTTTGAGCTGAATTATTCATTATGATCTATGAATTTGGATGGATGATCCTTCGTATATGAGTATGTGGTTATATTTTTTTACATATATAGAGCTCTCAAAAATCTTTTTTCAGCTATGGTTATGAGGTTATCACAAAATCATGGTAAGTCCTCTAGTGAGTGTTGTGATTATTTTCTTTACGAGATTTTAGTTATATTATACTATTGTAGCTTAAATTATTTTGGCATGAGATGATTAGTTGTACACCTATATCAGATTTTGGTGAGGCTATATCTCTTTATTTTGGAGATCATCTATTGGAATGATAACCATCTTGATAAGCTTTTAGTAAAAATACCAATCAACCTACACCTTGAGATGGATTAGAGTTTACCATGCACATATTGAGAATATTGTATTTCATTAGTACAATAATCTCATACCACACTTTTATTCCACTCAGTGGTGAATGATTTGATACATATTTCCCTCCTAATTTCTAAATTAATTCTTTGTTTGTGTTATGTCTTCTCATGTGTTTTCATTCTTTATTTATTTATGTTAGTTATAAGGACTTCCTTTTAGGAGTAGATACATGGTTATGGTTTCAATTATCTCCTTATTTTCTTACCTTGAGCTACAATTTTAGTTTTGAGGTCATTATGTTTGAAGATTAAGGAGATGATTGGTAGGTTTATGCATATTACCTTGTGAAAATGGTTGTTTAATATTATTCCTTTGGTTTAAGAGGCTTAAGTATATTTCTACTATGCTTGACATTATATTGGATAGCTAGATGTTGGAATTTTTTTTGTTTAAAGATTTACAATAAGATATTAAATATCATAAATTGAGAACATATTGGTGTTGATGGAAGGTCATGGTTTTAATTTAAAATTTTCTCTCCATGAATTATTGTGTATCATAAAGGTTTGGTTCATTTCATGTTAGATTTGAGATCAATGTTGATTTGCTCATTTACAATTATTTTACCTCATTATTTTTAATTAAAAGGAATTATAAATGGAGTTATTTAATATTGATCTCCTTTTCTGATGTGAAGAACTTGTGAGGTGTGTTATTTGACACCATCTCATAATGGATTTGGTGACATCCTTTATGTGATTTTTGGTTTTAGTTTCTTTTGATGCTTTAGTCATTTTTAGACTTGGCATTGCCCATGAAGTGTGAGTCACAGGGAGGTATGCATGTCATTGGGCTATGGTATAAGGGTTTGAAGTAATTTTTCATATATGTGTATTTTTTATTATTGGAGATGTTGTTCTAGGAAATGAATATACAAGGACTTGCAATTATGGATTAGATTAGCTATATAGATAGAAAATGGTCTACCTATGATATTTGTACCCTATATTTTGAGGTATAGTTAATTGGATGAGTTAGTGATATATTTTAATTAGTATTTATCTATTGTCAAGTATTTGGTAGATACTCATTTTTATTGTAGAGATTGAATTTAGTGCATGTGTTTAATTTGAAGTGTGACTTTCAAAGTATGATCATGGATTTAGTTTTTTTTCTCTTTCATGCTTCAATATGATGAAGTATGAGAGTGTTGTATTTGTTATGGTTGTCACTTGATAGATGTTGCATATTCTTGGTTGATCTCATGACAATATAGGATTTAGTTGGTGCACCAAGGTTATACCCTCAGTGGTTAGTTCGCTATTTTTTGTTATTATTTTTTTTCACTTGGAAGGTATATACAAATGGGAGAATATTGGGACTGGACATGTCATAAACCTTATAATTCCTAATTTTTGTATTTTTAAATTATTTATTATTTTGTGTATCCTAATCAAATTTGTTTCTCTACTTTATGCATTGGCCACTATGACATACATGATTTATTTTTATTTTGGCATTTATGTGAATAAATATATTTTGTAAGAGAATATATTGACATAAAAATTTGTAAGAGCTTATTTGAAAAATGTATTGTTTACAATACATTATTAAGCATAAGAGTATGGTTGGGGGGGGTTACAAGATGGATTAGAAATATTGAATTACTTTTGATACATATTATGACATGACATAGAACATCTTTCTAAAGGTTGGAAAAGAATAATAATAGAGTGCAGGTCATATAATTTCTTACCATGATATTTTAGGACCTTGTTTGTGCCCTTGGTATTGTAGTATGGTGGTGTCCTTCTATAGAGGACTTGGGATGCAAAAATAAGAGGATGTTTTTAACAAGGTAATTCTATTAAATTTTGACTAGAGAAGGAAGATGTTGATCTCCATGGAGGTAGGATTTTGATATCATATTGTGCTAGTTTAATATTGCTAAATAATATATTGGTTCAATGCTTTGGAGGCTACACTTTTCTTGAAAGGGTTTTCCTAGCTCATTTTTGTATCATATTTCTTTTTCATTCATTTCTCATATACCTCATTCATTATTTGTTTTATATATAACACATCAGATGTGAGAGGTATCATATTATGTGAACATGCAAATTTAGTGGTGTGAGATCAAAAGAAGAGTAGAATTGTTGAGAAATTGCTAAGTAGAGCAGTATTTTGTATTCAAAGCTTTAAATGAACTAAAATTCAGCACAAGGAAGGTGTACTTTGTATTAGTTCACTTTTTGGCTAAGTAGCCATCTTCTTTTTATATCTAATTTTGGCTATGAGCCTTATAAGGATAGTGTGTCTTGGTAGTGAGCCTTTGTAATATACTATATCTAGATATAATATATTGTGAGCTAATCCTCATCATGCTTTTTCCCTTTTTGTGTTTTCCACATAAAAATCTTGGTTTTCATGTGTTATGTGATCTTGTGGATGTTTTATGATTTCATTCCTTATTTCTCTTAATATATTTTGTTGATTGTGTTCAAAATTTTAATAGAATATTAATTCACCCCCCTCTCAATATGTTGGGTGTTTAGCAATTGGTATTGAAGCTTGGTTCCTTTAGAAAATTCTAACAGCTTGAGGAAGATCTTAGAAATTGAACACATGGCTAATAGAAAGTATCTTAATCCTTTGGAAGAAAGTTCTACAACTAAACACACAAAACATGACTGTTGGATTGACATAGAAGAACTTAAAGTAGCCCTTTAAGATCTTGACCAAATTGTACGTGAGAACAAGGCTTTGGACGAAAACCTTTAGGAATCAAATGAATGTATCAACAAGTTGAAAGATCAAACCAAGAATTTTAGAGAAAGAAATAGGGAAGTCAATGCACAGTTGAAGCAAGCAAATGAAGACATCACTACATTGAAAGTGCAAATGGAAGAAAAAAGGAGAATTGAGGAATGTTTGAATGCATTGGTACTAAGCAATAATGAAGAATGATCAAGACTTGAACAAGAAGTGGTAAATCTAAGATTAGATCTGGAAAAGGAAAGAATACATGAGGAAAATTTCAAAACAAGTTCTACTATGCTTGATGAACTAATTGCAAGAAAAAATCCATCTAAGGATAAAGGCGGTTTGGGACTTGAAGAAGGACAAAGTTCAAAGGAAAATTGAAGATAACTAACAAGGTTGAAAATAAAAATAAGACTGAAGGAAATCAAAGAAAATTCAGAAATCAAAGAAGCAATGTTGGAATACCTCCCATCAAACAACCAAATTCGGTACACATCTTTCAATGGTATTTGTTTTTCATGTAATAAATTTGGATGTAAGGAAATAAGATGTAGGGTTAGAATGAATTAGAATGTTGGATCATTCTCCAGAAAATGATTTGCATGCAATAAATTTGGACATAGAGCTATTGAATGTAGATGCTAGATGATCAATAGATATAATGCTAGGAGAATGGCTCAATCTTTCAGTGGTTACTGCTATACATGCAATATTGACATAAAGCTAACCAGTGTAGATCAAGGATGAATAGAAGTCAGAGAAGTGTTGTATTATACTTTTTCAAAAATCTTGGACATATTTCAAGAGTTTGCAGAAGCAAAAATGGAAGACAATCTAATTCGGTAAAGAGGAATGAACCTGTGAAGAAATTTGATCCTATTGAGGTTAAGAAGGAAATGGACATGGTATGGAGAAAGAAATAGGAATAAAATGTTGGAAATATGGAGCAAGCAACCACTTGAAGGTGCAATCTTCAACGGATCACCAAGAATAAAAAACATCCACACAAACAATAAAGTAGTGCACTATGAGAAAGAAAAGAACTTGATCAAATGATGATATATGATGAATTGATTTAGAATGATTTAGAAATGTACAAGATCCTTCCTTATATAGGCAAGGATAGGGGTAGTTGGATAACCACCTTGGTTACAATCATTAAATGCATGCCCAATTATAAATGCATGAGTAAAATATTAAATGCCTAGATAACTATATGCTTATTAATGCGATATGGTCCCATTAAATAGTAGTTTCTAGAATTCCAACTAGGAAAATAACTCCTAAGTAAACTTATTAATGATGTGAATAGGTCCAACTAAAAACTAGTTAGGAAATAATACCGTTCACACTAACACCCCCCCCCATAAGTGCAACTTGGGAGTGTAGTTATGATGCAAATGATGCAATGATGTTGGGTTATAGCTACTAGGGATTGTTAGGTACCCATGTATAGATGAAAGGATGAAAATGCAATGCCTTAAAATAAGAGAAAAGGAGAAAACCTCATGGGAAAAAAATCATCCCCAAAAAAGATATATAATGCAAAATCTATGCTAATCATGTATAAGTAATGGAAGTGATGATGGAGGTCTCAACATCAATACCCCCTAGAACTAAATCCATCACAAGAATACAATGAAAGGATTCCTCCATCGAAGGAATAGATGGAGACTAGATTGCCCCCCTGAATGAAGTGTCCTCAAAGGCACTATATGAAGTTTGAAGCCAAAAGAGTATCTAATGATGACAAACCACATCTCTCCCACTAGGAAGAAACAAATCCAATGGTGAATGTTGAAGAAGCTCCAAATCAATGATGAAGTGAGAGGGAAGAAGCCTTGTATATGATATCTTTGAAAAGGAATCAAGTGCCTCCAATGATGTCTCACTAAGATCAAAATCTCTAATCAAGGTAGAAACAATGGGTTGTGAAGACTCAAGACAACTCTCCAAAGTAGAATCTGCATAGAGGAGAGATATCCCCTTAATGATGTCCTCCAAACCTGTAGAAATAGCCAAGTCAACAATACCTAAAACAAAGCCATCCTATAATCCCAATTCTAGAAAACTAAATATGTCATGTTGGCATTAATGAGATGATGATGGTGCCATATGAAGAAGAGCTAAATCCAACCAACCACCACACCCATTAGTTGAATTACTATCCCCCTAGAATCTAGAGGGAAAGGAATATAAGGATCATCATCATGATGGAAATGAGAGAAGGTATATATTATGGATTGATGATTAACTTATCCTATAGCAAAAATTTCTCATGTCTCCTTTCGAATGATAACTAAATCAGATGTGAACTCAACTGTATTTCCTTCTTGAGAAAATTGATAGATTTAGAGTAGATTATGGGCCATCTCAGGTATAAATGCAACATCATGAATTTTTCCTAAACCCAAATTAACATCACACATACCAGTTGCATGAACTATGGCAACATTAGCAGTCAACACTCTATCAAACTCAGGTACTCTAATTGATCCTTGAATGATGTGATCATGAGATCTAACAATGTTCCTTGAAGCTCTTGAATCAATAATCCATCCAGGGTCACATCTATCAACAAATGTAGTGATCAATGCTTGACCCTTACCTCTATAAGATGTAGATCATGTTTCCTTCTTAGGTGGTGGCTCCTCGGGTGTGGTAGAAGAAGAAGGTGAACAAGATGAAGGAACTAAAATTTTGTGATCCTTGAGAAGCTCTTTCAACTCATGAATCTCCTTCTTGAAGCATGCATGTTCACTAAAATGCTCTCCAATGGAAAAAGGTACATGTGGGATTCTCCTTCTTAGATTTTACCTCTTTGGAAGAGGTGTTGAAAGTCTCACTAGATCCTGTCAAGTAGCTTTAATTTTCTTCCCTTTCCCCTTATGTTGTACGGCAAGCAATGCGTGAGACTTTGAAGTGACATCATTCTGACTAAGCTTTGATGTCTCCCTAGTCAACCTCTAACAAAAACTCTCAAATGGTGGCATCACAAAATTATTACCTAGTCCATCCATAGTAGAATATAAAGAAGTAGAAAAATAGGAAAATGTAGATTTTAACTTTGACAAGATCAAGAATATGCACTCCTTATTAGTTTTATCCTTACCACATCCTTCCAACTAAGTACATAAATACTTGAACTTCACCAATATTTAATAAAATATCATTTGACATTTAAATAAATTCGACCATCAATTATAATAGCCCACAAATATTAAATATTTTACACCAATAAAATGACTAACATGATTAATATGAGCCCCAATATTTATTTTTTGAAAAAACTGCAATGATGATATGCCAACCAAGAGGACATTTTCTTCTGCAACGAGGGAGACACTTTTTTTTTCTCCAACACTTGCACGATCCGTAATTTTCCCACAATATAAATGTAAAAACCTCTTATTTGCTCATAGTGCACTACTTTCTTGTTCATGTGAATTTTTTTCTTCTTGGTAATCCATGGAATACTATAGCTTCAAGTGGGTGTTTGCTCCATATTTCCAACATGATATCAGAGCCTTCGTTATATAGGAAAGGATAGAGGTAATTGGATAACCACCTTGGTTACAATCATTAAATGCCTAATTCACAATTATAAATGCATGAGTGAAATATTAAATGCCTAGATAACTATTTGCCTATTAATGAGATATGGTCCCATTAAATACTAGTTTCTAGAATACCACCTAGGAAACTAACTCCTAAGTAAACTTATTAATGATGTGAATAGGTCCAACTAATAACTAGTTAGGAAATAATCCCATTCACACTAACATCAAAGAACAAATATGAATCAAGAACTTCAAATGGATATGTGCCTACCTATGGTGCAGATAATTCACTTGGAAATTAAACCTAGGTATGAGCTTAGGGGGAGAAATAACAAAAAATTCTAATAGCCCCTAGAAATATGAGGTGCTTAAGATGTGGCATGAAGATATATCATGGAAGATGAAATTCTAAAGTTATGGAAGAAAATTGTGGTACAAGATATTGCAATGTAGCATTTTGTAGAGCATGGAAAGATTTAAGTGCAAACATTCTTTTTAGGAATATCAAATTTTTGGGTCGAAGCACTTTTTGTAGGGTTAGGTGAAATCAGAGAGTTAAATATGTATGTGCGAAGGAAAACTAATTTATTCAAAGACATCTGAAAAAGAAATGAAGAGAGAAAGGGAGTAGAAGGGTTTGAAGCATCATTTGAAAGCTGAACATCATGACCCTAGTTTTCTGAGCTATTTAAGAGGTATTTATACAAATTTTGTACATTCTTTTGTCTTCCCAAATATTTCTCTGAAATAAATTTAAATATAGTGGAATTACGAAAAGTAGTAGACAATTCACACATACCACAACTAGTGCTAAAGAGGCATTCTGCTAAAGTGTTGTTGGTTGATCCCTTAGGTGCATTGTCTAGCACTCCTATTGGGGTTTTAACTACTAAGGATATTAGAACACACATTCATGGGAAAATTCAAGAGGTATCACCTAGTAGGTTATATGTCCTATGGAAAAATGAGTTGGTAGAAGATGATGATACCCTAAAAATTAAGTACAAAACCCTAAGTGACAAGAGATTGGATGTTTGGCGAAAGTTTCCAAATTTTGAAACTAAGGAGAAGTACATTAGAATAGTACTAAGCAAAATTCATGACCAATCCATATGGTTTGACAACCCTCACTCAATAACAAAGAGAGTAATTAAGGATGTAACCAATTTATAGTCCATCGGGCTAGTTCTTGATCAGAAAATAATTGATATAAATGATATAATGGAGAAAACTGGTTCTACTCTTGAACAAATGGAATTCACAATAAAGTCTATTATAAACCTGGTAGTTAGATTTGTAGTAGTGCTCATTGGTCAAACAATTTACTGATTGAATAGTGTAAGCTTTGTCCCTCTTATTGTAGTTAATATGGCCCTTGATATGAGTGAAAGCAATGTTGACTACGACCTTTGTGAGTTGCTCTAGAAATAATTAGTGGAGAACCTAAGAGACATTAATAAGAAGATGTATACATTCCAATATGGAACCCTAGTAATTTTCCTATTTGTCTACTTCTTGAAAGAAGTACTAGTGATTGGACAAGTAAATTGGACAAATGTGGAACCAGTTTCATATTAAATAGCAAAGTACATAAGAAACCTTGGAAGTATGGATGCTCAAGAAGATTCCCTTGCCACATTCTCTAGATTATTTTAGAGTAGGATGAATAAGAGAATGAGGATTCACAAACAAGTGGAGAGAAGATATTCGAAAGATATTAAATTTCTTGTCTCGACTGAATTTTTCTTTAAATTAAAGCTACTAAACCTAGAACCATCTAGTTATCAAAATTGGATTATGAAGTATCATAGGATGAAATAGTTAGCTATGTAGAAGTCCTGAGCAATCCCGATGATACTAGCAGAACAGAGGTGAGTGCAAAGGATTTAAGTAGCTCTAAGAGAGCTAGTAAAAAGAGAAAATTCATAAAAAGTCCTCCAATTGCTGATATTGAAAGAGTTTATGAGCATGAGATCAGTGTCAATTCTAAATATGTACAAGGTTTGGATGAAACCACTAGAGCCATAAAAGAGGTAATCCCTAGTACAAGTGTTGTTGTTTCATTATCTAGTATAGAAAATCTCAATTTGTTGATCATATCCTTTAAATAACATGTCTCTAAATTGAAAATTGAAATTGAATATGAAACTAAGACATGGATTGTAAGAAATAATCCAGTGAATATCTCAAGAAAATGTACAAAATCACATCAAAAGGTTACAAAATTCTTGAGAGAAGTGCAAGACTATGTAGAAGAAGCAAGGAATATATTGTCATACTACATGAAATGGCCAAACATCACTTGAAGTATAAATGATGAAATGAGTACAATTGAGACTCATATAAACATTACTACATACTCTTATGATATAGTGCAAGACAAGGAAAATAAAACTTGGATCTCTATAATGGATTGTCATGACAAATTCTTCACCCTATAGAGTCAAAGAGATTAAATGATCAGGCGGCTTATAAAGTTAAGGGACTTAGTAAAGAAAAATTATATACTGGTCTCAAGTGATTTTGGCAGTACTAATAAGATTTTAGAAATAAACCTTATTCCTAGCACTCTGGAAGAAGGAGAAGAAACTATACTGGAACTTGAACTTCTATACAAGGTTCACTTATTGCAACAAAGAAATAGTGGGAACAAGGAAAGTTTGAGTGGCAAGACACTTTTTAGAAGCTTCAAGATTTTGCATCCTCAAATTAACTATTAATCATGATTTAACACTTTTTTCATATTTTGATATATGCATATATACATATATATAGAAGGAAAATGAGTTTTTGGGTTGACTCCTTGAGGGGGAGCTTACAATTTTTTTGCACACCCTTTGCCATTGATTTCAAAGGGGGAGAGATAACAGAAAAGGGGAGTAATGAGATAAGAGTAATGAAGAGGTGAGATTTCCTATTCTTATTATGCATGTTTCCATCAATGAAAAAGGGGGAGATTGTTGGAAGGAGATTGTTAGAAGGAGATTCTTGGAAGTTTTATAAAGATTATCATTGATGATGTCAGTTGGAAATATGAGCATGAATTGCATAATACTACTTGATCCAGTGTTTCCATTGATGTCAACATGGTTATGATCAACCTAGTATGATTTGGAAGTGCTACTAAAGATATGTGTAAAGAATAAGTTGGTCTGATAAATATGGTTGTATAGGAAATTAGCTAAGTACTTCTACTAACAATTTTGTGGTTTAGTGCATCAATTTTTGGTTCTACACTCCTCTGCACTAAAATATATAGATATATGCTTTGTACCATGATTTCAAGATCATAATATACAATGAAAATCAATATTCTATGATGTTTTGCGAAATAATTTGAAGATATCATTGATAGAGTTCATCTTTGTGTATCGCAGTCATTTCTATGTTTAGTATATAAGAGTGGTAGGTTTTTTATTTCTTTGAGAATAATTTTTTTGTGTTGTGGTTGTAAATTTATACTTATTGATGTTGGATAAGTGTGAATTTGAAGAAAAAATGAATTTGGAAGTCGCTTGCATGAAGAAGTGTAGGTATGATTTGAAGTTTTTGTCATTAGGTTTATTTCTCAGCTGACCTAATACATGATATGTATTGTGAAAGATTAAATATATAATGTGGATGGTTGTAGGATCTATTTTGGGTCCATTCCGACCTAAATTATCTATTAAACATTTTATTTGAGAATGAAAAAGTGTTTGAATAAAGTGTGGAGTTGACATAGCTATTTTGAATTGCTATTGGTCACATCTAATGAGGTTGACATAATTGATGTATGCAGATGTGATTGGGTATACATATGCACAAGAATTTTGAGTTGTTCTAATGGATGAGAGAGTATAAGTGACACATCAGGTGTGAGAGGTATCATATTATGTGAACATGCAAATTCAAAGGCATGAGATCATAATAAGAACATAATTGTTGAGTGACTACTAAGCATAGTAGTATTTTGTATTCAGAGCTTCAAAGGAACTAAAATTTAGCACAAGGTGTAATTTATATCAATTCACATTTTGGATAAGTATCCATCTTTTTTTTGTATCTAGTTCTATCTCTGAGCCTTATAAGGATAGTGTGTCTTGATAATGAGCCCCCGCAATATACTATATTTAGATATAATATATTGTGAGCTAATCCTCATCATTGTTGTTTCCTTTTTTGGTTTTCCACATAAAAATCTTGGTGTTCATGTGTCATGTGATCTTTTGGATGTTTAATGCTTTCATTCCTTATTTTTGTTAATATATTCTTTTGATTGGATAAGTTGTGTTCAAAAGTTTAATAGAATATTGATTCACCCCCCCTCTCAATATTTTGGGTGTTCAACACTTATTAAGGTTATTAGGGAGTATAACTCTTGGTTTGGTTGACATGAGGAACTCCTAGTAAAAAGTAATCCTCACTAGACCTTATGTGTTTCTCATTTAATGTGAAAGTGTAAATAAATGCTTTTTACAACATTAAATTAAGGTAGAGTTACATTAATTTAGCTTAAAAAAGGACCAAGACCTAATGTGGATGTGTAAAAAACCTCAAAACACTAGATCAAGGTGATATTAAGTCCTATTTGTCATTAATTATTCCCAAATCAAGCAAGGGAAGGTGTACTTTTTCTATTGTTCCATCTATCCCCCACTTTAGTGAGAGGGTGAACTTTCTTCAAACTCACACTAAGGTAAACATTCAGGACGGGTCCAATTGTCCCAATGTGAATGGTCTAGGATAACAAAGATCAAGGAAGTGATCAAGCCCCCAAGATCCAAGATCCTAAGTCAAACTCAAACAAGCACAAAAGGACTCACACAAGGTGAATAATATGCAACAAAACAAGATACACAGGCATATAATGTCATAGACATAAAGAAGAAAAGAAAGAACAAGATAGGTGCTTTGATTAAAATGTGCTCACTCTAGCGCCATGGAAGTTCATGTCATCCATGGGGTGAGTTGTCCCGAATGAAGTGATTTAGTGCGAAAGTCATGCCTGTGTGTTGACATCCCACCATATAATGAGAAAGTCATGCCAGTGTATTGGCCTCTCATCATACTGACCATACCAAAATTATCCTCCTAATAACTTTGATAAGGCACCACAATGTAATTATTTTTGTAAATTCTTTTGAATATCATGTGAAGATTTTTTTAAAGGGGATTTTTCTTTGTTGATGTATCAGTCCTCTTCTTAGGGAGCATTGTGCCTAATTTCTCCAAGAGAGGAAAAGTCAAAAGTGTTAGATCATCGCCCATGGGATGACTCATTCACATCATGCAATGTTACTAGATCATACACTCTTGGATGACATCAAACCCAATGACACCACCAAGAAGAGGACACATCACAAGAAAAAAAAAATCACACCATGAAATTTTTTCCAAAAGATGTAATCTATGTATTCCCCCACTTTAAGCGGTTGCTACACCATCACTGTGAGCAATTGCTTTAAAGGAGCCAATGATAAATGCTAACATGAAAGAAGACATGAGAGCCAACTTGTAAAGCCCTATGCCAAGTCATATGTTTCCAAATCGAACTACATCATGGATAAGTATGTCACATGCAAGCCAACTTAAGGCATGTTGAGTCCACATCCCAAGATTTCTCTTATATATACATGAAAGGTGATCAACTAGCCAAAAGAGACAACAAAAAGTGACATATGAGGACAAGGCTTCCTAACCCCCTTGAACCCACTTAGTGTAGGGCAAGGGTGAGCCCATAATGGATGATGATATGCTTCTCCTTGCAAAAAAAGGAATGACATGTAATAGTGAGTATGCTATGATCCTACAACTATTGCATGGAAAGGAGCAGAAACTAAGGTTATTTATTATTATGAGAAAACAAAGTTTCAACTTGATACATATTTAATGAGATATCTACTAGTTAGGATGCATCAAAGTTAAAGTTGTCTTGGAAGAATCTTTTGTGATAGTGTTGACATTGAATGAAGGTTTTTCTTTTGAGGAACAATAACCAAGATCATTAGTCATTTCTTGTGTTTTAGGATTTATAGGGACATGGATACCTTGTTCTTTAGCATCGCATCATTTCCCAAGTTTCTTCATAAGTTCAAAACCTCTTCCATAAATCTTTTTCACTTCATTTGGATTTGGTGGTTGTTCAACTTCCTCAAAGTTTGTCTTGAATGTTGTCTTTTCTTTTAAGGTGGCTGAAATGGATGCTTTTGAATTTTGTATTTCCGTTATTGGTTTCCCTTTTATCTTTTTAGACTCTTTTGTTATGATCTTGTATTCTCCCATGAATATAGGTATGAAATTAAAGGTTTCTGAAGCATCTTCTAATAACTTTGTAGCTTCTTCAATTTTCATTTGTTTTTTTGTCTCTTGTATGGGTTCTACATGTGTGATTGGTGTCAAGGGATGTGTAATGTGCATAATTTCAAAATCCTTATCTATAGTTTCATGATCTATTAGTGAAGAGGATTCTAATTTCACTTCATCATCTTCATTTAAGGAAGTCATATTACTATTGGTTCAAAGAAGTATGTCAATGTTTTCATTTTCTTGCACCATGGTACCTTCCCTAGTAGGAGAGTTTTTAGGAGAGAAAAAAATTAGATGTTCATGACATTCAAAGGTGGGTTCTTCTAAAATAACTTCATCACAATTGAGGAGGTTATCAATGGTTAGATTTTCTTGTGTATCAATGATGGCATTTTCTTATTCAATAATTTTTTCCTCATGACTCTCATCAACCAGATCTTGTAACACCATAATATCTTCTTCACCAATAGGAGAGATATTAGGAGAGGGGGAAATTTGATTGTTGTCCATAATTTCGTCCTTTTTCTCTAAGGTCTCATTCTCTTGTTCCATAATGTCTACCCTAGTAGGAGAGATTTTAGGACAGTGACAAACAATAGGTTCATCATATTTTATCGGTAGATGTTGTAAAGTCGCTTCATCACAAATAGGAGAGGGATCAAGAGAAGGATAAGTATGAGTTTCATGGCTACCACTGATTGGACTTTTTTGTTCAAATAAGTCTTCAAAAATTGTAGGAGCATCAAGAAAGGGAGAAACAAGATTCTCATGAGTCTCAATAAGGATATATTCTAACACTAAACTATATTCTTCATGTCTGGAGAAGATATTAGGAGAATAAAAGGTTTTATTGTCATGATTATCTATATTTACATCCCCATGTCCTATGATGTCTTCCCAAGTAGGAGAGGTAGTAACTTGCAATTATTGGATCTCTTAATATCAACATATCCTCCACACAAATGTGTTTTTCATGATCATTCATGATTATATCCTTATTCATTAAAGCATTTTCACAAGTAGGGGAGGTGTTGGGAGATGAATGGAGACTAGGTAAAGTAGTCACCATGATCTCAGCTTCATGTGTGATAATATCTTTCTAAGGGGGAGGAAGAAAAAACAATACTTTCATGATTCTCAATTATTGTATCTCCTATCACCAAGATACCTTCGTCACTAATAGGAGAGGTATCGAGGGAAGAATAATTATGATTGTCATGATTATCAATCCTTGCATCCTCTTGTATCAAACCTTTAGTGGATGATCTAGGAGAGATGAAGTCATCAAGGGCCTCATCTAACATGTCAAAGTCATCACTACTAAAGGGTTTGAATGATGTGATTTCTCTAAGGTTAACCTTTTTTTGTTTGTTTCTTTTGATGTTTTTTAGTTTTTAGTTTTTTCTTTTTCTAATGAATGTTGAATGTAATATGATATAAGTGAACTATGAACTAATGTTAAAAATGAAAAGTGAAAAAATCTAATTCTATCCACAATTGCAATGAATGTGAATTATGCTAATTCTAATGATTTCAATGTAATAGAAAGCAATCAAATTGAAATAGAAAAGATATAACAACAAACAAAAGCTTGAAAATAGGAAATTTAAGTCTATAAAATACAATTCAGAATTTGTGCTTGGACTGATTCGCCCAAGGTGGCAAATGAGTCCCAATAGAGATTTTTTTCAATATTTTATGAATTTTTTAGTTTATTTTTATGTTTTCTATGCTAGGTGATCCCACAATAGTGGTTTACAATTTTTGGCCAAACTGGACACTGAAATAATTTGTTTTAACTAATTCTTCACTTTCGGGCACCTATAGCAACTAAACCATGAGGAATTTGAAGATGATGCAAACAAGAGTTTCGTGGCATTTTGTTTGTAGATTCTAAAAATATATTTTTCAAAATTTTTGGAATCATATTGCACTTCTTTTTCCATCTCCCTCAAAAACTATTTTTTTCATAAAACAATATTTTTAAAAAGTGACTCTCATCGTATAACGCATAACTTTTTTTTCCATGAAGGATAAAATTCTAATTCTTTTGAATTTAGATTTGTAACTTCGATATCTAGTGCTTCCACTTGGTTAGATAGTTTTTTATTGAATATTTTTTATTTAATCAAGTTTTGAAGTCAAACCAATTATAATTCAAACATAGCATGACCGTATAATGCGTAACTTTTTGTGTATGTATTGAAATTCAATTATTTTTTTTTGTTGGATCAAGGACATCAATATCTGGTGTACAATTTTTTTTATATTTTTTATTTTTTGATAATCTTCTATTTTTCCACATGTGTAGAACAAAGAGCTTGATTTTTAGTGAAAAACCTACATTCACAAGAAATAAAAAATAAATATAATAATAAAATTAAATTTATTTAAAATTATACTTTTTGGGAAGCTTATAATAAGGACTACATACTTGAAAAATAAATTTTAAATGAATTCATTTGATCCTTCAAAAGGTAAATGAAAGTGGTTTTTTATCACATTTTGATAGGTGTAAAGGAGACTCGTTATAGGTATGGTTTAAAACTAGCGGGGTTCTATCCAAGGGGGTTTGATCTAAGGTAGTTTTATCAAAACCTCTTAAATTGGAATGCTTTAAATTGAACTTTCAAAGGCTTAAATCATTATATTCTCTAAAAATATGTGATTTCAGCAAAAATCTGAATCTCCCAGAAATTGTAAACTAGCTTTGTGGGATCACCCTGGCACTGTATGATCTAAATCTGAGATACAAATGTAGATTTTGAATGATTTTCAATGAAATTAGATGCCAAAAAGGGAAGCTATATGAGCTTTCACTAACGCAAAATTTGAAACACTAGAATGCAAATTAACCAATGCAAACCCTAATGCAAAGTTAATGCAAGCTAAATCTAGGATGAAAATTCACTCTAAATTAGAATTATGATGTCCTAAATGTAGATTCACCAAAATGGAACCTATGAAAATGGGGGAATGATGATGAAGTATTCACACCCACTTTCAAAGATGTTCCACTCAAGAATAACCCTAGAGATCTTAATGCAAAAGACAAAGAGGTCTTGCAATAAGGCTATCCTAGGGTTTCAATATGATTTAATGAGGGGTTCACCACCAAGTTTAAACTTGGAAAAGACAATGAAATGCAATATGTAATGCAAAACACTAATTTAATGCAATGACCTATAAAATGGCTTAAAAATGGAAAAAAAAAAAGAATAGAAAGGTAGAGAGATGAATAATGTCTAGCTAGAAATATGGAAGTGACTTGAAGGAGCTCTAAAATTGTAGAAATTCTAACTTTTTGACCTAGTGGGACTCATTCACCATTCTTGGCGAATCAATCCTAGTTCTAGATTTTTGCACAAAAATAAGTTTTGGGAAAATGGGTATTCAAATTTGCAAAAATCTTTGAAAAAAACCTACAGTGGGACTCACTTTCCACTTGTGGCGAATGAGTCCAGTTTGGATTTTCTGGAAATTCAATGTTTGAATCTACTCTTCTCAGTCTGCTCAATTTGTTCCTCCAGGTTCTTGGATCTGAAACTCTGATTTTGGGGCTATAGATGACCTTTTAATGAAGATTATGACCTTGCAAGTGGGGAGACAACTCCAAAAAGCTTGTAACCTAATCTTCAATGGTCTTCAAGTCTTCAAAGCACCTAAATCTTTAATCACACAAAGAGAGAAAAAAAATTGATTGTTAGGGAATAGGGGTTTGCTTTGGTCAAACCCCTTTTAGGTAATTAAACCAAATGATGAAATAAGATAATGAAGCATGAACATGAAATAGTGCAGTTAGAACCTTTCCATGATGATGGATCTTGAATTGCTGCAACAACTGATGAGGAATCTGCCCTTGATGGCCTTGTGAAGACTTGAAATACTTAACTCTTGAATTCTTGACTTGATGACATGAATTCTTATGTTTCTTATGTTAAATAAGGATTTGAAAGCTTTTATATATAGGCAATGTACTCAAATGATCATTAATTTGATCCCCAAGGATGACATGGAAGAAATTTGAATTAAAAACCCACTTTTCCCACTTAGAACCTTAAAAATAGGCCAAATGGGACTCATTTGACATTCTAGTTGAATGAGTCCCACTTGGATGGGACTCATTTTCCCAAGGTGGTGAATGGGTCCTATATGTGCTATTTTTAGTCTTAAAGTGTCAAGGAGTCAAGAAATTAAGTTTATATGTTGATATTGTTGGGTTTTCTATCAAAATATGCCTTGGGATGCACAATATAGGGTCATATGGGCCTATTAATGATGATATAAAGGTCATAAATGTAATAGGGCCCAAAATCCAATGTGAAAGTGTAAATAAATACACTTTACAACACTAAATTAAGGAAAAATTGGGTCTATTTAGCTTAGAAGGGCCCTAAATCCCATGCGAATGTGTAAAACACATTAGAACACTAGATTAGGTCCACCTTAGTTTACAAGCCTCCTAAATTTAATGTGAAACTGTAAATAAATATATTTTACAACATTCAATTAAGGCAGAGTTATGTTAATTTAGCTTAAAAAGTTCCCAAGACCTAATGTGGATGTGTAAAACACCTACAACACTAGATTAAAGTGATGTTAAGTCCTATTTGTCATTAATTATTCCCAAATAAAGCAAGGGAAAGGCTTAATTTTTCTGTTGTTCCACATTTGAACCCCTCTTGACTTATATTTCTCCAGTGTGAGTCTAAGTGTAAGTTCATACTCTCACTAAAGTGGCCCAGCTAAATGTAGTGTAGAAAATTGTCACCCTTCACAATTTCACTTTTTTTTCCCCCCTAATTTATTGGACTTAAATGCATCCAATGATTATTTTTCTCCCAACTAAGTGTGTCATAGAAATTTGGGTCAAAACCCATTCACCCATGGGCAAGTGGGTCCCCCTTTTTCGCTTGGACCCAAATTCAAATATGTTGTTAGCAACATTTTAACATCCAAAATGCAAATTTCAAGTGTCGGCTTTTGGAATCCAATTTTTAGGAAATCAGAACAATTGCATATAAATACCTAGATCATTTGACATCATCTAGAAAAATATTAGAAAAATTACAATTAAGAGCACTATTGAGAAAATCAAGGGCAACATTTTAGAGCTTTATTTTAGTAATTCAAGATCCAACATCATGTTAAAGTTTGTATGTGCATCTTGTCATTACTTTCTGAAGGTTAATTTTTTTTTTCAAGCCTCCAAAGCACTCAAGAATTCAAGGAAAAAAGATCCAAATATTTGAGGAGATTTGTATGACTTTAGTCCTTCAAGGTAGCCATTAAAGGAAGCTGAGTTCCAACACATTATGATTTCATCATTCCCTCCTTTCCATTATCATTTATCATTGATATTTTTTGATTGTGGAAGTTAAAACTCTTATATAGGGTTTGATGAAGATCAAGGAATGTTTGAAGGTAATTTATTCATTTTTGCATTTGTTTTCATCAAAGTTTTCAAGCCACAAAAAATCACCTACAAATTTTACTAACAACAGTTCAACAATTTTGCAACTAGGAATCATGAGCTAAGATCTAGTAGCAAAGGACTAAAAAATTAGTTTTAGGACCCCTCACCAAATACCCATCCACCCATGGGTGACTAATTCCCTCTACATATTTTAGATCCATATTTTGGTTATAGGTACACATCACTTTGCCTCCCCTAGATCCACTTGTAGATTACTATTCCAATCTATTCATCTTCAGGATATTGCATTTTCAGATTAGGCCATATAGTCCAATTAGGTTAATCATCCAAATCATTTCCAATTTATTTCTAAGACTCAAAAGCATCAAACCTAAGTTTGATTGACTCACCTTGCAATTTGAAATCCAATTTATGAACCTTGTTGATTTGCATCCTAATGAAACCTTTGGAAAAGTGAAATTGATCCTAGGTTCTTTATACTTAGGACTTAGGATTCCCTTTTCCCTATGTTTCACCTTCAAATACAATGCCTACTAATATTAACCTCCTTTGTCAAATTTCTCAAAAAAATTGACACTTCCCTTCATTTTCATCTCTTTGACCACCCATCCATCCATTTCCCTTCCCCATAAATTCATTCCATCCACATTACATACCCTTTACTTGATTTAGTGCTTAACTGGGGGCATCCCCTTTCTAATCTTTCCTAGGTAATTTTCTACATGTATATATCCACTGGGGCATGACCTTTTCATCACCATATATCATTAGATTGATTCATGATTTAGTCCTTGTTTGAAATCTACCCATTGACCCTCCTTCCCCCATCCATCCATCACATCCACCCATGGCTTCAAATTTTCATTGGATACCAGCTCTTGTTTATGCATTATTTTGATTAATTGATTGGCCATCTTTATCTTTATATTTGTCCTTGTTTATGTCAATTTGTGGAATCTATTGATTTTTCATTTTTATCTTTAATTTTGATATTTTTCTTAGTTTTTACATTTATTCCTAGTTTTTCATATCTCGCACCATCATGGTACCCTTCATCGTTTATATGATGTCTTTCCAATGAAAATGTGTTATTTTTCTCACTAAGTTATTTTTACTTTATTTGATTATCTTTATCTTTTATTTTTGGTTTGTGTTTTTCCATTGTTTTTAGTTTGAGTGCTCCATCCATCACACCATAATAGTCACCTAAATATCCTTCATGTTATAGTTTTCCAATGACAACATGTTTATTGGATCATTATTCTATTTGTAACCTCTTTTTTTGCATATCATTCTATATGCACATGGTGCATCATCATTATGATCCCTTATATCATGGTTCATAATGTTAAGTGCTCCAACAAAATAAAAACTTTCTCCTTGCATGTGAAGTTAATATGAAAAAATGTATTCCTCATCCATTTATCCATAGTCCCAATCATGTGTCATTTAGTTAAATTATATCATTGTGATATTTTATCATCCAACATATACATCAATGCAATCAATTCCAATAATCCAAGTAACATCAATAAATATTGTAAATCCTTAATCCACTATCAATCATATAATCATGGCATGTACATATTCCCAACATGATTTAGATATCAATTCATATTTTATCCTTTATGATATATTTTTTATCATCCTTTATCTTTTCAAGATACCTATTGGGTTCCATTTCACCCAATGGTTCTATTGAGGAGGTTCACTTCCATCATCATCCCTAAGAAAGTGGGGTAGCTTTCCACTAAAGCTTTACTTTATTCCATCCTAGTTTTTATTCTTCTTTGAAAAAACACTAGTTTCATAACACTGTAGAAAGAGGGGAAAAAAGTAGACACCTAAAATCCACCACTTTAATTATATAATAATATTATTTAATTAAACCATTTAACCATCTCCTCACAAATAAATCAATAAATGAATACATATTCCACGTATTTTCCATTTCACATGTGTCTAAAATAATTAAATAATATTATTATTTAATTCATATATTCACACTTGTCCTTATGGCCCCATTATTCTCTCAACACATTTCAAGAATAATGATCATATAAGAACACTTGTTACGTTATGGTTTCCTTGTTATTTGAACACAACCAAAAATTATACAATTTTTAGGTGCACATGTCCTTTATTTCCCTCACACTCACAACTACTTTCTAAATTTAGTATGTTCATCTTATCCATTCATAATATTACCACTTTCATCTCCACCCTCCATCTGTTGAACACCAAGAATACTGAGAGGGGGGATGGATCAATATTCTACTAAACCATTTAACTGCTAACCATTCAATAATTAAAACATATCTAGCTGAAATTGTAAAACAAAAACATGAAAGGAATCATAACATCACATGAGACATGAAAACCAGGATTTTTATGTGGAAAACCCATAATGGGAAAAACCATTGTAATTATTAGCTCACAATATATTATAACCGGTCATAAAATATTACAAGGACACATTACCAGGATACATTGTCCTTGAAAGGATCATAGCCTGAAATGATTACAAAAGTAGTGTGGCTCACTACCAAAAGGGTGAACTAGTGAAATACACCTTTTTTGTGTTGAGTTCAGTTCCAATTAGGTTTTGGACAGAAAACTCTTACACCGGTTTGTAGGTTCATAATAACTACCTACAAGTTCACACAATATCACACTATCATGCCTTACTACTTATGCCTTTCACATATCATAAACACACACATATATCTATATCTCTACTTCCTTCAACAAAGATGTTTCATATATATACGTTGTTACATCTACATGCATCAATTAGGTCAACCTAATTGGGTGTACATACATAATCAATTCAAAATAGTTTGTCGGCTCAAACTAAGGCTTCTTCTATGCTCAGAAAAAATGTGTAGAACATAAATTAGGTTAGCCTAGACCTAATAAAGATCACTTTAACCATCCATGAAGCACACACCACTTATCCATGTTAGCCAAAAGAATATAAAAAGCCTATATGTTGAACTTCTATTATTTATATATTTTAGCCCATTCAACCAAAATCATTGGAAGCTGGTGTACAGATGCATTTGAGAGTCCTTAAGAACATATGAAAACCACATAGGTTGAACTTCTAACACAAAAAAATTCTGCACCAAATTACTAGATTAAAATAACATAAGTACTATTTACTGGATAGATATAAAATATGTTACCAAACAATGTTGGCATCAATGACAACACACCAGAGGACTTCTTCATTCTTCCAACAATCTCCCCCTTTGTCACTGATGGCAACATGTGGCAAAAATGAGACTTGAAAAAATAATTGTCTTCACACTCCAAAACAAAAATTGTGTGAACTCCCCCTTTCAGATAACATAAAACCAAAAATTTCTTCACAACATTATTTTATCCCTACACAAAACCATCTCCACACAATCTTCTCCCCCTTTGAAACTAAGGAAAAAGGGTGTTTCGATGATGAAATTTGAAAAAACAAAAAAAGTAAGAAACATTTAACTAGAGTTGGGAGCACCTTGTAATTCGTTGAGAATAGCTTCCCAAGAAGGTTTTCCATCATCCTAGATCTCCTTCACTCTGGCAAGTGTGTTATGCAAAGATTCTAGTTCTACTAAGAATTATTTTCCTTCTTCCAACATGGATGGACTAAGATTCATCTTTTCTAGTTTCTATACATCCACCAATGCACTTGATACATGAATGTTATTGGACATTACCATATCTCCAAGTTGTCCAAATCATCTCATTGCATCTTATCTCTACCTTTGTAAGGTGAAAAAATTGCTTTGCAAGTCTGTAATAGATGTCTAGGAAGCATAATTTCTATCATCTGCAATTTTGTTGGCTTATGAGGCATTGGAAAGCTGAAACTCTATTGAGTCCATTAAGTCTTTAATTCCTCGAGTGGCATCTGACCACTGCATGCAATATACAAATAGTATCTGGGCTTCCTCTTCATAATCTTTGTTATTCTACCACCCACGGAAGTTCATGCGACTTACACACAACGTTGAAAAGCTTCCAATGCCATACACTTGAAATAATTTAATAGTCAAACACATTTATAACTTTGTTGAACCCGTACTCAAGATAGCATATTTCATTTTGGTTTACCTTTCTCTCAAGTTTGTTGTGGAGTAAAACACACCCGAAATTACCATATTTCGTGAGGAATAGGACATAGCAGGACACCATGATAGAGGAATTTTAGGTGCCACACAAAGATTATTGCAGGTGGCCGACAGAAGGGAAAGAGTAAAGAGAAGTTTACAACCCGATTTCACTAGCGACCATCAAGGAACTACCTGCAATTTTATTTATTTATTTATTCCTCCTTATGGGTATTATCTACTCTTTTTTATTTGGTTGCTATTGAAAGATTGTATAAAATACCACTAATTCTATTTTTGTTATCCGATTACTATTGTTGTTCACCTTTTGGTTGTAGAAACCATAAGGCGCTTATGGTTGATTGATTGTAACCATTACATAGTTCTCAATTATTTTGTTTGTTGTTTTCTGATGTGTTATTTGGCTGTACAGGAAAGAAGCTTAGAATACTATGTACCCAGCATTTGAGGAGTTAAATTATAAGGGGTTTAAGAAGAAATTCATTATATGGGTAAATAAAATATGTATCTAGTAATTTTTTACAATTCAAGTTGCTCAAGATTTAGATGTGCCCAGTAGAAAACCCTAGTGAAGAAAAATATTACACACATATGCAAACAATAGGTATCCATATCACAAGCTTGCATTACATAGATTGATACATTGACTAATAATTCTCTCTTAAAATATACATACACAGAATAATTTATCTGAGGTTTTCTTCATTTATTTTCCATGAACTGTGGACTCCATCATTCACAGGAGGATATTATAAAATCTTCCCCAATAGTTGAAGTACAACAAATAAATTTACAACCATAGTATAGGCTTTCCAAATCTGTTTTCTACCCATTTTCTCTACTTACAAGTTATTTATTGAACATGAACTTTAAAATGAACCTAAATTATTTTTTCCCACAACGTATCAAAAATTTATTATTAATCTACATCTACAATATCATCATGATCACACAAAGGAACACTAACAGTTTTCTTTTTCTCTTTTTTCTTTTTCTTTTTTCTATTTTCCTCTTACAAAATTAGAGAAATTAAAAATCCAAATTTCACATAGCTATGACATAAACCCTAGCTAGGAGTTCTTTGCTGCAACCTATCTCCTTTGAAACCAATCAACCATAGGGAGGTAGCTCTCCTCCCAACCAAAATTGGTCATGAAGCCTTAGAAGACTCTCTCCATTCCCCCGAGCTGTGAGACCAACCAAGAATAGGTTTACACACAAACCAGGAATGTGAATCCACACATAGGGAATTTTTAGGGCCATCAAACATGTATTTAGCCACAACAAACTTACAATGGACAATGCAAAGAATAAGGCACACAAAGGAAAGAATAAAACACACACCTATTCTATCATTGGGTAAGAAGGCCTACCTCAAGGTTGGTTTACATCTTCCTAGCAGTTCTTCCACCCATCACTCCTCTTTCACCTTCTCTCTCCTAACACCCTCCAAGCTCCCCCCCGCATGAAATGTGGGAGAAAAAAATGGGCACACGAACTATTTAACCATATGCCTCAAAGAGATGTGGTCTCCCCCAAATGAAAGATTTCCCCTCCTTCTTTTTTGCTATGTGTAGCTGCCCTTCATAGATATGCATGTAGAAAGAGGACACACAGACAAGGCACGTGTACTACTTGACATAATCCTCCAATGGCCGCTCACCCAAAGAGACACGCATGGAAAAATATGGAAGCTTAGACAAGGCATGTGTACAATTTAACAGATGCCTCCCACACACATGGCCCCAAGGAATGCAACCTAAAGAAATAATTTCCTAACTCTTTTCTACTAATGTTTTGGCTTAATATTTTCTAACTCTATTTTATATAAAATTTAATCTCCTCTTATTACATAAGTACTATTTTCTTTATAGTTGTGTTAACCTTTTAAGTTCTTTTATATCATAATTGTAATACATTAATATTAATGAATTAAATATACATTACAATATTATATATATGATAGTAATTTTAATATTTGTATGTAATAATACCTATTATTTAATTGATTATCTTCATTATGCATTTACCCCTCAAGAAAAGTCATTATTACTAAAATTGAGCTTCTTTTTAAACCAATTTCTAATTTTAATACAAGAATATATTTATTATTATTTTTATTCAGGAAATCATTTAAAGATTATTAATGGTGACCAAACATTATTTAATCAAGTTAATAATAATATCAATATAGAAATTTAATTTAATTAATTGTTTAAATAGAGTTATTAGCATATTATGTTTTCCACAAATTCACAGAACATAATAAACCATGAAATCATGAATAAATACTTACACAAATTTTCAAAATGACCGATACAAAGGGGCTCTACATCCTCCCCCCCTTAGCATCAGCTTACTCCTAGAAGTTGCACAATGACATAAACGCACACGATCATAAGCACAACAACACAACTCACTAATAACTGAACCAATAATTAAAACAACATGAATTAAACAATTCAGATTAAGTGACTCAAAATGAAATGTGACCATGACAAAAGCAAGGTTGTAGATAGAGAACATCATCAAACATAAATGACGGGGTGACGAACTAGGACAAGGAACTTTCTTGTCAACTCTGGTTTCCACATCATACCCATTGGAATTATAGGGCACACTCAAACCTGATAGGGCAGGTGGAGTGGATGCCTAGCACCTACAACCTACATCCAAACAGGATGTCGAGCACATATATATCAAATAACAAGCACACCATGAGAAGAAGTCACAACATAGTAGGGCGCTCACAATCGAGTGATGCTACCCCATCCCTCTAACCAAAACTCCAAACATTAACCACATCATAATCACCTCATAAAGAAATCATTGATCCACAACATAATAAACATAGTACAAGCCTATCTTAACCAAATAATCCAATCATATTATACTCAAATCAATACTTCTAATGCCATGTAATACATTTTACTACATCAAATTGTCACAGTTTCACACAAAACTACATAATTATGCTTTCAAGGAACTCATTTTCGTACAGGATATTCTACTTCACTAATTATACAAAACCCAATCTCATAGCATACGCAACAAAATCTCGTAATTTTATGCCTCTTCAAAAACAAAAACACAATTTATCACTTCAAAACTCAAAAAATCTTAGATTTAAACACACACACACACACACACCGCATACACACTAAAAATAACTTCACAGGGAACACAACACAAGGGTCCCAAAATGAATTCCTGGTAGGAAGAATATCGATGTATTGTGCACTACATTGAGGGTGCTATCCTTTCCGCCAGTTTTGTACACCTTTGGACTAGCACCACCTAGAGACAAACTCGGGTTGCTAAGTATGGATGACACAATAGAAAATATGTGACCTCAAGAATACGAGCAACTACGACAACTTAATGGGCTCATAGTGCCCAGTGTATGAACCTAAGTTTTGATACCAAGTTTTGACGCCCCACTATGCTAACCCCAGAGGACAACTAAAACTAAAAAATTACCACACAATTTATTTTTTTGAAAGAACATTACATAAGATGAACATAAAACATATATTACATATAAGGAAATTCTACAATTACAATGACCACTACGTCCTCTGGGGTACACGAGACGTCATCACGAAATCCTGAACTAATACCATATGATAACAAATGAACCAAGATTACATAAAGATAACATACAACCATCCTTGATCAAGAGAGATGAAAAAGATACATATAACATTTTATTACATTTTAATTCATAGTTCAATATAAGAGTTGTGGAGTATATTTCTACAAATACAACACATCGTGGAAACAATAATACATTATAGTTGTTTTAGGAGTACATTACATCACTTCAGGAGTATATATGCATCCTATCATGTAGAGGAAAAGTTCCATCAAATACAAAAATGACACATCAAAGAAGAATAAGGTACATGGTGAAGAGTATTCTTTAACCAAGTGAAGCTCTAGAAACTCTATATCTAATTCCACATCACGAACACAAACTAGGAACCCAATGGGGTGTATAGCACTTTCAACCCAAGTACGTTGATCCAAAGACGCACCCCCCATGCTAGGTGATGACAAGAAAGACCCACACCCACATCAGTAAGGTGAACAATGGAAAACGAGACTCCACAACAAGAGCAACAACAAAGTTACAAACACAAGACTACATCTCACATCATCAACACGTAACTACAACAAAAATAATGGAAAGTCCAACAAAACCAAATGCCAATATTATAGATCAACACTAAATAACCATAAGAGGTACCAACAACAATAGGATCCAAATCCTTCAAATGAAATTGCAATATCAACCACCAATAAATATCAAGGGTACCTTTCATTAACATCAAACAAGTTTCCATGAGGCATGTGTGCAACATTAAATGATAAAACTTTGAGGCTTCAACAACAATCACGAAGAACCAATTGCCTCTACAACATCAACAATTCAAACAACACTCCTAGAGGCAATCGAAAGGAAAAATAAACAGGTACTATAGGAGATTGTCATCACATGGCCTTACATGGATTAATCAAGTAACCTACCACAAGTTACCCCCTCCATCTATGGTTATCCACATTGCCTATCTCAAGGGGACTACTCCATAGGGTGACTCAAGTAGGACCACTTACCTTTCGTGAGGACAAGGTAGTGATCTTACCAACCATGTCTTCTGATACCATTCGTAGCCTATGACAACACTAATTGTATGGGTGAGGCTCATAATTAATCTTGTTTAGTGTTTATCTACCCAAACCTACTAGTTCATTAATTATATTATCACTTTTTTAGGAAATTCTTCCATGGGTTACCCTAACAACCCCTTTGTGCGCCAGACACCCATGAAGAGCCACTCCCTATGGCTACCAAACCAAAACACGCAAGGGGTGTACCTCATCTCACATAAAAATCAAGGAGTACATATCACACAACATCGGAGCCAAGAACCATCTCGCAAACCCATTCCATATCACTAAAACAAGAACAAAGGAGGTACCATGCACAAAACTCAAAAATCAGAAATAGGATCAATCAATCAAAAAGTTCCAACCATGGAATATCAACATAAATCAAGTTTTACCATTTCCTCTAGAATCCTAAAACACCAAATATCCACAAACCCCTACTAAAGGTAATTCAAAAATTTTGGGTTCCCAATGACCACAAAGTACATACAAGAAAGTCATTGCATAAAATCTCCTCAATCAAAATTAACACAAAGGAAGATTCACATCATGGGACCACAAAATGACTATATAAGTTTTATAATCACAAAATGACAAGAGAAGGGTAACATAGGCAATATCATAATGAAATAGTAGCCAACACTTTCAAAAGATTATCAACATTATACAAGATCAATCACAATAACCAAAAGCAAGGTTAATCATTAGTACATCCAAAAGAGACCTGACTCGACATCAAACAAGCAGTAACGTTTTAGCCATGTATTTAAACCAAAGATTCAAATAAGCTACTTACTTGATCAAATTAAAAGATTATATATCGATACTTCAAGAAAAATCTATCATCTATGAAGCAATTATCTCAAAACCTACCGTGCCCATAATTTAATACCAGGGCAAAAAATGCAACTAACAATTATTTATTTATTTATTTCTTTTACAATAATACAAATTACTAACATTTAACAATCATTCATGTGCATGTTACATACAATGTGCATTAGATGGCATTGCTAATGCAACCTCATTACCAACACATTATCAAGAATGGGGTATATAAGGTTTAGCGATTGTTCTTAGTATTGCATACCCTCTGCAGTATATGAGAAAATTCAAGTCTCATATTATTATATTTTTTTATATACATCTATTTATTTATGATTGATTTATTATTTACTTACTTAACTAAGTAAGTAAATTACTTTAAGAAGTAATTTTTAAAGATTTATAAGAATAAATAAGTAACATAAAATAATTATATTATATCCTACTTACACATATTATCATCATTTTTATTTTTATTTTTAAGAGGAAGAGAGAATAAGGAAATAATTTCCTTTCTTAAAAAAAACCTAATACTCCTAACCTTTATTTATGCACATAATCATACTTTTTAAGAGTATAGGAATATATTCCTTCTACTTTATTTAAGGAATAATTTACATGAAGATTACCACGATGCTTTACTTTATTTTGTTTTTTGTTTCTTTTGTTAATTTTTCTAATGCTAAGGTGGCTCCTCACCGTGTAGCCTTAGATGGGGTTTTATTAATAAAAAGAAACACACATTAATAATTCGGGAAATTATTCACATGATAGTATAAAAAAGATGCAGCAATAATATGCCCATTCGCACCATCGTTCCTATGCTTTTATCAAATAAGAGATGCCCAGTAAACCAAAGATTGAAACACCAAAGCTTGTTTATAGGAAACGTTCTTCAAGACAAACCCAGCTTGATGTTATTTCGATCTTACACAGCATAAGGGAATTGATAGGAATATATTTATGAAAATTGAACAATGGATCTTTTCAGAGGTGGCATGAATTAAGTTTTTGATGTCACTGATCTGCCATCGCTAACAGCTTCTTACAGAAAAAAGAAAATTACAAAGTGATGAGGCATTGAGTAGCATTTACTCCCCTGCAGCTGACAATTAATTCCCTGGGTGAAGAGTAGACAAACCTGATTCAGCCAGATGAGAGTGGGGGTAGGTAGTAGGTGAAAACTCTATTCTACTCCAAAATTCCCTACTATATCTATGAAACATTTATTAGACGAATGTTGCCTCTCCTTACACCCTATCTATCCTCAACTTTAATGACTCCACCATTGAATACAACGCATTCAATTTGTGTCATAAAACAATGCTAATATAATGCTATCTCTTCCACGTGCCACCCGCCAAAGCAAAGTCGATTCCAAAGATATCTGATATGTTGTACACTAGTAGTGTGTCCCAATCAGCATGCCACTAATTAAATGTTTTTATGCGGTGACTTAGGTATTGAAATTTATGAGAAGGGCGAGCAATAGGTAGCCTATATTTTCATTTTCACTTTCGAATAAGATGAGTCAAATATAGATAGGAAGCCATATATCATTCAATCATTAAGGAGTGAATAGGAAAACTAATAATTCCACCCTGCACACTGTCATTCTTTATTTTTTTGTTGTTTAGTCTCCCTAGGAAAATAAATATCATTTAGTACATTCACAAGGGAGCAGGTTCAAAATCTTCACTCCTATATATTTACATATATTTTACTTGCTAAAGACAGCGTTAAATTCCACCTGTGTTGCATCTTCATTGCAGTTTAAGTATTTTGTTAGCATTTATTTTATATAGGAATATGGTGAATAGTTGTAGGTTACTTCTGATATAAGAAGATAGGTAAATTATCAATGTTTACTTGATTATTCTACAACCCACGGAAGTTCATGCGAGTTACACGCAGCACTGAAAAGCTGCCAATGCCATACACTTGCAATAATTTAATAGGCCCTCACATTCATAACTATGTTGAACCCCTACAAGATAGCATATTTCATTTTGGTTTACCTTTCTGTCAAGTCCGTTGTGGAGTAAAACACACCCTAAATTACCATATTTGGTGAGGAATAGCAGGACATAGCAGGACACCATGACAGAGGACTTTTAGGCGCCACACAAAGATTATTGCAGGAGGCCGACAGAAGGGAAAGAGTAAAGAGAAGTTTACAGCCTGATTTCACCAGCGACCATAAGGAAGTGACTACAATTTTATTTATTTATTTATTCCTCCTTATGGGTATTATCTACTCTTTTGTTATTTGGTTCCTATTGAAAGCTTGTATTCAATACCACTGATACTGTTTTTATTTTAGGATTATTATTGTTGTTCCTCTTGTGGTTGCAGAAACCATAAGGCACTCATGGTCAATTGAATGTAACCATTACATAGTTCTCAATGATTTTGTTTTTTGTTTTCTGATGCGGTATTTGGCTGTACAGGAAAGGAGCTTAGAATACTATGAACCCAGTATCCGAGGAGTTAAATTATAAGGGGTTTAAGAAGAAATTTATTATATGGGTAAATAAAATTTGTATCTAGTAAAGTTTTACAATTCAAGTTGCCCAAGATTCATATGTGCCCAGTAGAAAACCCTAGTGAAGAAAAATCTTACACATATGCAAACAATAGGTATCCATATCACAAGCTCACATTACATAGATTGATACATTGACTAATAATTCTCTCTTAAAATATACATACACAGAATAATTTATCTCAGGTTTTATTCTTTTATTTCCCATGAACTGTGGACTCCATCATTCACAGGAGGATAGTATAAAATCTTCCCAAATAGTTGAAGTACAACAAACAAATTTACAATCATGGTATAGGCTTTCCAAATTTGTTTTCTACCCATTTTCTTTACTTACAAGTTATTTATTGAACATGGACTTTAAAATGAACCTAAATTATTTCTTCCCACAATGTATCAGAAATTTATTATTAATTTGCATCTACAATACCATCATGAGCGCACAGTGGAACTCTTAACAGTTTTCTTTTTCTCTTTTTTATATTTTTTGTTTCTATTTTCCTCTTACAAAATAAGAGAAATTAAAAATCCAAATTTCACATAGCTATGACATAAGCCAATAGCTGGGAGTTGTTAGCTACAACCTGTCTCCTTTGAAACCAATCAACCATAGGGAGGTAGCTCTCCTCCCAACCAAAATGGGTCATGAATCCTTAGAAGACTCACCATTCCCTCGAGCTATGAGACCAACCAAGAATAGGTTTACACACAAAGTAGGGTTGGGAGTCCACACATAGGGAATTTTTAGGGCCATCAAACATGTATTTAGCCATAACAAACTTACAATGGACAAAGGAAAGAATAAGGCACACAGAGGAAAGAATAAAACACAAACCCATTCTGTCATTGGGTAAGAAGGCCTACCTCATGGTTGGTTTACATCTTCCTAGTAGTTCTTCTAGCCATCACTCCTCTTTAACCTTCTCTCTCGTAACACCCTCCAAGCTCCCCCGCAAAATCTCCCTGCATGAAATGTGGGAGTAGAAAATGGGCATGTGAACTATTTAATTGTATGCCTCAAAGAGATGTGGTCTCCCCCAAATGCAAGATTCCCCCCCTTCTTTTTTGCTATGCACATCTACCCTTCATAGATATGCATGCAGAAAGAGGACACACAGACAAGACACGTGTACTACTTTACATAATCCTCCAATGGCCTCTCACCTAGAGAGACATGCATGGAAAAAATGGAAGCTTAGACGAGGCATGCGTACAATTTAGCAGATGCCTCGTAGACACGTGGCCCCAAGGAATGCCCCTGAAGAAACAATTTCCTAACTCTTTTCTACAAATTTTTTGGCTTAATATTTTCTAACTCTATTTTATATAAACTTTAATCTCCTCTTATTACATAAATAGTTTTTTTTTTTATAGTTGTGTTAACCTTTTAAGTTCTTTTATATCATAATTGTAATACATTAAAGTTAATGAATTAAATCTACATTACAACAAGTATATATATAATAATAATTTTAATATTTGTATGTAATAATATATAATATTTAATTGATTATCTTCATTATGCATTTACCCCTCAAGAAAAAACATTATTACTAAACTTGAGCTTCTTTCTAAACCAATTGCTAATTTTAATACAAGAATACATTTATTATTATTTTTATTCAAGAAATCATTTAAAGATTATTAATGGTGACGAAACATTATTTAATCAAGTTAATAATAATATCAATATAGCAATTTAATTTAATTAATTGTTTAAATAGAGTTATTATCATATTACATTTTCCACAAACTCACATAACACAATAAACCACGAAATCATGAATAAATACTTACAAAATTTTCCAAAATGATCAATACGGAGGGACACTACATTATTAAACCAGGTACTTTCCCAATGAAAGAAGAAGGTGACAAACCAAGACTATGGAGAAATTGATGTTGAATAATATCCAAAGACAATGATAGTTTGAGAATAGTTGTGCAATGGTTGACATTAAATAGGAGAGATAACCCCTCAAATGTTTCCTCCAAATTTGAAATGTGAGACTCCACAAATAAGGATCCTATGTTTTTCAAATACAAATCCCAATAAGGAAGAAAATCATATACTTGTTGTAATGAATCAATGGAATTTCTTAATGAATCACCAACATAAGATGAATGGTCCTATTGAATAGGAATGGTGGAAGCCTCAATCAATGACTCTGCACAAGGAATCATTGAAGATGAAGGTACATCAACTGTCTTTGATGGAGAAGAAGTATTTGAAGAACCCTTGACATCCTCATCTAAAGATTCAAAGCATTAAAAATATGTAAACTCCTGCATTGTGCTATGATCATAGGGTATCTTCTCTGTGGAGTGAAGAGGCTCATGGCATTCTGAATCATGATCATCAGGGAATAGTGGAGTATTAGAATCTCCATATAGCTCCCAAATCTTAGTCCAAAAGTATAAGGAAAATCACAATGGTAATTACCTTCAAAAAATCATCATCAAATTGCATTACAATAACCTCTAAGACATCATACCTTTAGAAACTTTAAGAAATTTTTTGGATACCTTTATCTATAGGGGGAACAAAACCATACAAATGGTGCAATATTTGAAGTGATTGGATATGGTTTATGATGCAATCTCTCCATTTTTTATAGTTTCCCCTTTCTAGCACAATCAGTGAAGGACGAATTAAAAACCTCATAAAAAGCTACAATAGATCTCCAAAATTACAAAGACATTGACCTTCAATAGTAAATAGAAACTCCCAAATATGATGCACAATTGAAAATGAAGCCTCCTAATGCAAGAAAACCTTCTCCAAATTCATTATGTCCAAGTTATCAAGCAAATGCCTCAAATTGTAAAAACTCAATTGAATGTACCTAGAGCTAAATCTAAAAAAATAGATAGGAAAGATGAAAGAACTTTGTATCACCTTCATAATGCTGCTAGAATCATGAAAATTTGACAAACTAGTGAAAATATATGATCTCGAGAGTCTAAAGGGAAGCACTGAGTTCAGTTGGCTATTTTTGAACAACTAGAATATTACGATGGGGGTGAATTAGTATTCCTTTAAACCAATTGAACATCACCCATCCAATTAATAGAATAGAAATAACTATAATAATGTAAGAAATCATGAATACAACCACAAAATAACATGACACATGAACCTAAAAGGCTCCCAATATATTATATCTAGATATAAGATATTACAAAAAGGCTCACTGCCATGTTAGGACACATTGTCCAAAAAATGGAAAATATCTCATTGAGAAAGAACAAAGAATGGTTGGAAACACTACCTATTTGAAGTGGTACAATAGCATCTATCATATGCCAAATTATAGTTCCATTGAAGTACAAACTGATCTTCACACTTATCTGAATCAATACTCTGCTTTGTTCACAATCTGTTCAATATTGTATCTTACACATGTAGGTGAGTCACCATACATGTCATATATCTCTTTGCACACAACCTTCTCTGGTACATAATTCACCACATTCACATATATCATACTTTTTTCCACATGAGTTCTCTCTCTAACCTTTGGTGTTGATATCTTATATATATCCACATCATGTGTAACTTTAATTAGGCCGGCCTAATTAAAAGTAATAGAAAAAATTACGATTCCTAATAATACATGTACAATGCTAAGACACTTTATTTCAATGCATTTTCATAAGAGGAGTTCTTACAGTGGAAGTCCATAATGCCCAAAAAAGGTTGACATACTAAAAATACAATTTTGTGATAGAGAAAGAGGAAACTAATAGCACCATGAGAATGTACATGAAAAAAATGCACTTTCAAAATAATAGTACCTAAAAGTATGATCAGATGTAGAAGACATGGCCCATCAAAGTCTCCAAAATGAGGATTGCACAACAACAAAACTGAAAAAATTGATTTCTAAAAAATAGAAAGCAAAACTGAAAACCACCTGCACCATCACAAAGAGCATGAAATTCTACCCTGCTTTAAAAAAATGTACTAAAAACTACCACTGTATGACTGAGATATTACCTCTGGAAGATGGGGTGCAAAATTAAAAATCCCAACAAAGAGGGGTTGGGCTAGGAAAAAAACTCCACTGCCAAATTTGGAAAAAACCTCCAAATGTCGAGGTTTATCAACTTTAGAACCTCTTCTAAAAAATTTCTCCAAGTACAGGGATAGTTTGATTTATTTCCAAAAAAATATTGCAAAAAATGCATGTTTTTATTTTAAAGTTAAAAAAAAAAAATATATCTTTTTAATAAAAAAAACATATAAAATTTTCCAATTATTAAAAATTATATTTAAAAAATTTAAATGGCTGGCAGTAGGGGTGGGGCCCACCTATGCCACCCTAGGTGGGACTTGAGGGGACCACCATCGGTGGTACCCCCTGTACCCCCCACATGGGGGTGGGGCCTGAGAGGCTGCCACCTGCCACTTTGTGTCAGGGGCGGTACCCTGGGATGCCCCCCATATTACCTTTTTTAATATAAATTTTAATAACAAAAAACCTATCCTGTTACAATTTTTTTATTTCTAATATATTTTTTTAATTTCGCGATTCTTTTTTTTACCTTGACTTGTGTACTGGGGATGCCATATGACCTCTCTAGCAAAAAAAAATGCCTTAGAAGCTCCTGATACTGAAATAGGGAAATTTTATTTTGAAATTCATTGAATCAACCTCCTGAATGCAACAATGAGGTTCTTTTTGGCTCAAAATACTCTGAAATTGTAGTTATCCTCTAGATGTAGAAAAAATTGCAACTGCTTCAAGCCCTTGTACATCTAACATCTGGAGTCCTAATCAGGCCAAATAAAAGGAAAAACTAACTTTTCCAATTGCTTTGAATCTAATGGAAGATATTATTTTTCTCTAGGATACACTGAACGATAGCTCAAGGAATAAAATATCTCAAAAGAAGGAGAGGGAATTATGATTCTAGAGCTATGATACCATGTTGAAGTTGAGAAAAATCAACTCCACACTTCCCAAGGATCACTCGCAATCAAATGCCTATTACAAAAAGAGAGAATGGAAAAGCTATGGAGGCCAAGAGCTATTGATCCGAAAAAGCATGAATTATTATGAATGTGAATCTTAATGACTATACAATAAAGAATCCTTATAAAAGGAAAATTAACCTAGAAACCCTAAGTGAGGATTAAAAAAGATCATGATATGCGTCCTCATCCTATGACATAAGACATAAAAAGGACATGACCTAAGTAAGCTTAAGTAATTAGAGGAAAAGGGACTTAATAATTAAATAAATAAATAATTAGGAAATAAATTTTATTCTAACATAAAATACTACGAGCTTTTGAAACTTAAATATTGAAACCATTTTCACCCTTCTTTTTAATTTTTTCAAAGTTCATGTAATCATGGATTTTGTGACATTTATATCTTAGTGACACAACATGTTTGTTTGTCACATTTCTGGGGAGTTCAAAAACACACAAATTTCTTAACTTTTTCGTAAGTTGAAGTCAAAGGGATAAAACATTCTTAAAAATATATAGATTGAGAATTCAAGTGAATAACTAAATTATTAGGGTAAAAAATATAGTATAGAGAGATAACATAACCTAAGGACCATATAAGATATCTTCAATCACATAAGTGGTGAGACATAAGAGGGAAAGAGGAACAAAAGGGATGAGACTCAAAACAAATTGGCAATACAAGTTTGAGTCCCAACGTGACTTTAACTATTATGGTGGTTAACATGATTGTAAACCTCCAATCCTAAATAGTACACACCAAGATTTAAATGTTCAAAATTGAAGGCTTATAGTTTTATTAAATTAGTAATTAAAAGTTTGAAGGAATGAAAGATTTCTATCTTTCACCTACCTATAAAGATTAATTTTGTATACACTTTAAGTGTTGCCCTCACTTCTAGCTAGCAACACTTAGCCATTGAAACTTGATTTAATTGCTTGGGAGGAATACTATATGCAATAGCTCCTTAAGTTTATTTTTATTCTCAAACAAGTGCGCTGTGTATGAAAAATAATTAAAACAAGCATGAAATTAATAATATAGGGTATGTGAAGGATCATGATGGGCCAAAAACTGGCAATATGATGGGTATGTGGCTGACGACTTTTTTTTAACCCAAAATTGATGAAACGAAAAGGGTTTTTAAAGGACATTTTTAGCTTTACACCAATATAAATTATGTTTTACTCTTGAATTTCAATAAGTAATTATTACTATTTTCTATT